>NQII01000148.1:1013973-1211091 GCA_002778355.1 Clitarchus hookeri
AAGAGTCACCACACCCGACACATACACCACAATTAGGGTTCAGTTGTTTTTACAACTACTTAATTGTCAGCTCTCGTCTACTCTTTAAGCCAGGTTCCTCAAGCTGACAGGCCCCTTCCCTTGTCTTGCTCTTATACAAAGTCCGTTGAAGACCTAGTGTAGGAGGTTGGACAGGTCACCATGTTTTGATTCTCAAGGGAATAAAACACGTCGCCTAGCTAACTTCTGTCTTTTGTTGCTCTGTAGTGAACAAGTGCCTTTTCCCCAACCTGGGAAGCGTCACCCTAGAAGAAAGAGGCAGGGGACAGCGAATTGGCAACAGTTTCAGACGTAGAGTAAGACTGCGGGCAGCCCTATAACCAGAACTGCACGTACATCACACACAGAACAATTTTGACAGCCACCCATACTGTTGACCCGGTACGCAAAGGTACCTGGTGCCCAAGTACGGTAGAGACCCCAACCACTAGAAAGACACATGACGGAGCATCTGGGCTAACTAGTCAATTAACCCATTCCCTGTAGAGCGTATAAACTCTCTGGAGGGGGTGCCAGGCCTGATGAGACTTGACCCAAGTACTTCTGGAATACACTTTAGCTAGGTGTTTGTTGCTTGCTGCAATCTACAGGATGAATATTAGCACCTATCCTGTCCATGAAGTTCGTTCACTGACAAGGGAGCAGGAGGAACACCCCACCCGGAGGACAGCTGCTATCCTTGCATGTCACCACCCCCTAAGTAATCAATCTACACCAGCCCTCGGCTGCAAGTCCCCACGTGAGAGAGCACAAGCCACCAGACAATAAGTGGAACCTCACTCCGCTACCCTTCCTGCTAATCTCTTTGGCCTCCCGATTAGGGTCCTGGAGCTGCTCACCCCGCCATCAAACTACTCCGCCAGGGGTACTCTCTCCCCTTGGGAGTGGTCCCGTTCTATAAGGAGGACACCAGTGAGTCATCAGCATCAGCCGACCCAGTGCCAGCAAGTCAGCCGGCACCCCGGTCACCTGCAAGCGCCAGTCGGTCCAGCCGAAGTCAAAGTCACCCAGCCAAGGCCAGCGACATCCGAAACGAAGCGACACCAGTGGTAAGCTAGCCCAAACCCATATCTCCAATGCCCGGAAGGATCAACTCGCCCTCACTAATTTTGTTTCAAGTAAGCACCGGACGCACCCTACCTTATATAAGAGACCAGTGCAAGGTCGACAGGCCATACTACAGACACCTCCGCAGTAGAGTCCGCCCCCAACCTGAGCAACGGAACTGGCGCAGAATTAAAAACACCCAGCTCTTGCAGCGACGTCAGTAGGGCTTCAGAAAAGTGTGAAGTAACTATGAATGGACTGGGAAACAAGTATGAGACTGGAGAAAACAATAACTGGAAAATAATTGTAAATCACTGCGTAATTTTTTTAAAAAATGAAGCTAATACCTTCCCTGCCCTTTTTAATTCTGTACTTCGTCCAGTCAGGTAGGGCCTTAAAAGCAAAAGAAAGCTATAAATTGAAACAAATTCTTTTAAAGTGAAACTTCACTACAGCGAGACCTGATAATGGCTCAAAAAATTATTGCTATAGCCAAATAAGTACTATAGCAAAAAAATAGTCATCTTAAATTCCCTTTAAAAGTAATCTGTTTTCGTAACACCTTCAGGTGATTGGATATCAAAGGCAAAAAGCAACACAACTAGATGTCATTGGTGGTTAGCAAAACTAGAAACAAGTCACTGTTAAAAATATAAATTGGCATACGTAAATTAGAAAGGTGAAAGTGGAACAATAAAGAGGAATAAAGTGTTTCCTGGAAATACTACCATGTTACTAAATACGAATAAACATAGCAATAGTATAAACAAAGCAACTTAACTCACCGAATGTGTGGTGCTCAGAGTTAGAACAACAAATTCTAAACATCACTTGTTGAAAAATAATAACAGAAAAAAATCTATATTACTGAATGTTGCACGCTGTTATTTGCGCTGTAAGTTCCAATGCTTTCAGTTTGTTACACGTTATAAAATGCACTTCAGGACTACATAAAAATAAAACACACATTTATTCTATAAAAAAGATATCAAGAGTAGCTTGTTTTTCCTACTTAAAATTTGTTTTTCACAATGTATCCCTCGACGCAATGAAAATGTGCCATATCCGTTGCAGATGCAGACGGCGAAAACTTGTAGAAGTTGCTCAGAACTTCGAGAGCTTCAGCAACTGCCACCAGAGTTGGTGGATGCACTGACTCACTATCTTCACCGTCATCGTCTTCAGAACTGTCTCTTCTTGTAACAAAGTTAACGAATTCCGCATCAGTCAATTTGCAGCACACATCAACATCAGACGGCACAAATTCGTCGAAGCTGACTGGCCCTTCCAAATATACTTTTCTTTCACAGTTTCCCAACACTCGGGCTCTTGTAAAGTCTGATAAGGATCTTCTACATTCTCTTGAGCATGCTTGCCGACGAAGCTTGCATGTCAAAAACACCCCGCCACTACATCTACTGTTACTTTAGACCACGACACAGCAATTGCACGCATAGCATCTAGAACATTGTATTTTACAAGCTGTTTTCCAGCTTCGACTGCACCAACATGGAGCGGAAATGGTGTTTCAAAGGGCAGAAAACTCCCTGGTCGAATGGCTGTAGCACACTGATACAGTTGGGAGGAAGGAACACAAGTTCAACATTTTGCAGTTGAACTGTTGCGTGCGCAGGGCAGTGATCAAAGCAGCACCACTTTGCGATTCCGCACACCCATGCTAGTATCAAAATCATGAAGCCATTTTTTTTTAAAGATCTCTGCGGTCATCCAAGCCTTCTTGTTTGCATCGTATGTGCAAGACAATTCACGAACACCGCGAAATGCTCAAGGCTTGGCTGACTTGTCAATTATATACAGTCTGAGCTTGTCGCATCTGTCCATGTTGGCACACTACACAGTTAGGTGTTCTTTACTTTTTTTTCTGCCCTTACACAGATCACATTTAGTCGCCAGCGTTTTATCAGGCAATAGATTATAAAGCACTACGGACTCGTCTGCATTATAAATGTCCCGTGGCAAGTATCTGTTAAATATGTCCTCAAGCACAGGATACAGGATCCCAGTTCTTTACCGCCTTGTCACTCACGCTTCCCGACTCCCTGGACACAACATGTCGCGATATTCCTCTTCACTACACATGGAATCTTCGATTTTCATCTGAAGAGTGAGATTAGATGCCTTGGCCTTATGCATAGGCCCACTGATAGGCACAGCCGAAGCCCGCTTTTACTGAAACATTCAAGTAACCCATCCTCTAGCTCAGAATGGTCGGCAGTGCGTAATTTTTTATTGCCAGCCGGCACATTTTTCTCGAGAACAGTAGTCTTTATTTTCTTCTTATTCTTTAGAATTGTACGAAAAGTCGACGATTGTAAATGGTATCTTCTGTCAATCTCGCTTTTGGTTACATTCCCTGCTTCACACTCACTCATTATCTTAAATTTTGTAGCAATATCTAGCGCTTCACGCTAACTCCCGCTCGCCATTGCAAAAATTAAAACATTAAACTACAGTAAACTAAGAAGCCACGTCCTAACCAAAATCCGCAAGATAACCTAAAATGGAAACTGGTTCAGATTGTGTCATTTGTCATAGACTATTGTGATGTGTCTAGACACATCTGGACGAAAGGAGTTGGGCAACTTAGAGCAGCAAAGTGATCCCCAAAATGGTGTACGTGACTAAAATTGTGAACATTAATTCTATGATTCTACGATCTTGTGCCAAACTGAAACCACGAACGTGAACAAAAGGAGATTACCTGAACTATATGTAAGACTTGCCATTTTAGGATTAAAAAACAGCCAAGTACAAGTTTTCTGGTAGATACGAAATTTTGTTGTACTCTGGTGTTGTGTTGTGCTCATAGGAGCAATTGTGAACTCCAGCTTTACACTAGGCACACAAGTAGTTGAACGGCTCCTGGAAACGTGCATAAATAATTTTTGACCGCGTAATAAACAGTTTAGCTTTCTGTAACACAAAATTATCACCACCGCTGCAAGAAAATATANTCTGTAACACAAAATTATCACCACCGCTGCAAGAAAATATAGGCGTTGAAAATATAATTTTTTTTTTACTAAAAGACATTACGCATATATACGTGTATCTAAAACATAAAAATTTGGATAGGATATTCCTAAGGTGGAAATAGAAAGCTTGGAATAGGCAACCTATGGCCCATGTCAAATAGCATCTTCTGGTGCTACATATTAGGCTTACTCGCAGCTCCGTTTTTATGCTAATATTGATGGTAATCTGCATCCACATCTGCATTTCTGATAAACAGTTTAAAACAGAACGTGTGTGTGTTTTAAAATATTGTTTTGTAAATGAATAATGCCTATTTCATAGAAAACTTGTAAATGACGCAGTATTCTTAATTTTTGGGACAAGTGTTTCATTTTCTTTAGCTTTGCTAAGCTTCATAATATTTTTATCGGGTTTCAAATTAAAAGCTGTGGTGGTTCGTTTTACAGTGATAGTTTGTTTATCGGGCATACGTTTGCTGTTTTACGTTTATCAGGCGTCCGGTTGCCATTTCGAAAGTTTTAGTTTTTGTTACACGTCAACATTAGATTAGCTTTTTTCAGACTGTGTCGAAAAGTTTTGTATTCTGTTTCGATAACATGTGGAGAGCGTGCGTGGCAGCCCACGCCAGGCCCTTATCTCAGGAGAGGGGGGTGATAGGCAGCACAAAAACTTGTGTGCCTGTCGCCTTCCGAGAGTTGGAAGTCAGTCGCCATTGATGTGAGTTGTCCAAGTCAGTCGCCATTGAAGTGAGTTGTCAACTAGTGCTCGCCTAGGCCGCGTCGGGCGTGGCGCTAACCCCCACACCGGCAAACTTGAACTTACGAGATTATTTCTCCGCCGGTGTGGGAGGTTGCTGCATTTAAGTTTCTTCGGGCAAGTTTTTATAACATGAGATAATTCGTAAACGACTGTGGCGCTGTGCTGCACTTGTCTATTTATCTGTGAACGGTTCGTACTCTGCATATCGAACTTCATATGTGAACTGTGTCACTTGAACTGATAAATAAAAGTATAGAACAAATACACCGTAACTTGACTTTTTCTTATTTAATTGGCGTCCATTTTAAAGAGGCTCGTGTTACTCCTTCTCGAGCTAGTCGAGTGGCAAAGCCGGCTATAACTGTGCGTGTGCCAACGTTACAAACTCTAAACAAACTATCTTGTTGGGCATGGTGTCTTTGACAGATTCGAGGTCCTGTTTTAATGCCAATTTAGCTGGTAATGTGTGTTCACATCTGCAGTTTTCAGGTTTTCCTGGACTGAAAATATTGATTTACTCCGCTCATATCAGATGCTGGAAAATAATCCTCATTTCCCTTCCCCATTCTTTCAGTATCACACAAATTTGTCAGCTTCTGATTTTTGTTTATATGAAGTTTCCGCCTCACCTATTGACATAATAACCTACACATAAAAATCTGTATCTGATTATGAACTTGCAATTAATATAATTGTTCACAACTGCATCAAATAAAGTAGTCTTTACAGCACTTCAATCCCGCATGTTTTTATAATACAGTCTCACAAATGTTAGTGTCTGGGCAAGGCAAGTGTAGTGCATAACTTGAGTGGCAGGCTGGGAGGCGCATGCATGTGCGTAAACATTGGTGACTTTGAGGGAAGGAGCAGACAGAAGGTACAAGTCTAAGTGGTTTGGGACTGTGATGAGTTGCAGCTGAGTATAGTTAATGACAACTGTAATGTTTATATAACCACTTATTCACATAGTTGCACCACTGCATTTAAAAGAAAAACAGTTTTAGAATAAAATGTTAACAAATATGTGAGAAAATATGGTAAATAAAGAAGAAGATTCTATCTTTCGGACTACCTGTGAACTAATTCATTATTGTGGAGCCCAAAGATGACAGTAAGGAACAAAAATGTCACTTGCATTGTTCACACTTCACCTCTTTAAAAACTAATTTCTCAAACATAATACTTTGCAAATACAATATTAGTACAATGATTGCAAAATAACCATCAGAAAATAAAAGGGCATGTTATCCACTGACTACAAATGGGTCAGCGCTGCATAAAAATTGGAAGTTACAAAGAACCAATTAAACTTGATCGTCATTAGTGGTTGACCAAATTTTTAAATTCTTGAATTATAAGTTTGTTTTATCACATCACAAACATTTTGCTCTCATGTTGGATAGCTACTACGAATCTGCAAATTTTAAGTAAAAACATCTGAATTGGAAGAATGAGGAGTTACGTGATCATTGCAATTACTTTCACAAATAAATTACCACCCAAATTCTGAATAAAAATGTTGCAAAAAAAAATTTTCGTCCTTAAAATACATTTTTATTAATACTGTAATATTGTAACATTTTTTTCAAAATTATCATGAAAATAAAAGCAAAGTGAACAAGTAAAATTGATCAATAGGAATATTCTGAGAGCTCTTCATGCATCTACACACGCAAGCAAGTATCAACAGCTAGTAGCAAAAACCAAAACCATAAAACAAAACAAAGAAATTTTTTTTTAAACATATTTATTAAAAAAATTTAATTTGAAACACTTGCCATGTATACAAAATAAATACAATTTAACTAACCAAGTACACATTGCATAAGCACTCTATACAAAAAAAAGCATAGTTACATACAGCATAGCATGCAAATAAAGCAAACTAGCAATGTGCATGCAACACATTTCAGATGGTGCAATAGCAATCAAGAAAAAAAAAACATGCAAGAAAGTTTAGTAACACAAATATTAGGTGACATTCACCAATTTCAGACATTTTAGTGTGAAGCATTTGTATTAAATCACAGCAAACAATGAACAATGTTTATCGTTAATGGCGATGGAGTAATAATTTGATCTTAATTACCAAACAATAATAGTTTTGGTAGCACAAGAACAAAGTATACACCTAAATATTCCCACAAATAAAACTTGCATGTACATCATAATTACAAATAAAAAATTGCTGATACAAAGCAGCACCACACAAAACAAATATGTTCGTTCCTTCAAAATGATATACCTATAGCTAATTCCTAAAAATTGTCACATACCATGAAGTAAAGCAAATATATGGAATTATTATTTATTTACAAAATTCTGTATTAATTCCAGAATACACAAAACAGCAACAAATATGATTATTTAAATATATTCAACACCACAATGCTAAACGTTTTTCGCCATAAAAAAATTTCAAGACCGTTAATTTTACCATTTTCCACTTGTTAATCATATTTTCGAAACCAACCACCCTTCCCCCACCCCCACACATATTTTACTCCTGTACAAAAATGATTCTTAAGGCCATGATAGGGAGTATTGCAAACTCGCAGGAAAAAATGTATTATTTATAATTTAGAAAGCTGTGAACAATTTGAAGAATCTAAAACAACGTGTTCCATGTTATTCTTACTACAAAACCTTGATACGAAAACTCATACTTATAATTTATTTTTTGTGTAATACAGTGGTAAATTTTAAAATATGCAAATATGCACAGCTTAATAAAGTTTATACAAACTTCATGTGTGAATTTTTTCAAAGCAAAACAATTAGTGTTTTCGGAGGTACCAGTACAGCTGTATGAACTTCATTGAAGAAAAGCTGCTGGGGAGCCCGGTGTAAGGAATTGTTCTGTCCGCTGCCAGATTTCACTATTGCACATGAATGAGAGAGGCAGACAAGAACTCATAACACTACAATTCACAATGGCTGGTTTTGACCCACAATCTATACAAAAACCTTCTTTACTTGAGCTTCAGAGTGGGTTGGTTACAATACAACCATTTCTTTCCTAATCGTACTTTCAGTGAAGCAGTAACATGGTGATTATTGAGGAAAAAAATTCTGGGGTGCACGCCATACATGAAAAAAAAAAATTAAGGAGTGGTAGTCATAAACTGTCCTCTCCCTTCTCTGTCTTTATCACTCAGCCTTCTTTGTTTCCATGTAAGGCAGAAAATAGACAGACAAGGAGGCTGGAGAAGGGAAGTTTTTTTTAAAGGTGTGGCATTCCAACACAGCCAAAAAAAAAAAAAAAAAAAAAAAAAAAAAAAAAAAAAAAAAGGAAGTGGGCCACCCTGTCACAATATAAAAGAAGCAAAAAAAAAAGGAAGCCTACTGGTAAAAGAAGCAAAAAGAAAATGGAAGCAGGTCACCCACTGGAGTTGTTTACATGCTTTTAATAACCATATGTTTAAGTTATGCCACAATGTTTTAGCTTTTAGTGCCACTGCGAGTTATTTAGTTAAAGTATTTTCCAAACATATCACAATCACCACCTATTAATAATAATAATAATAAAAAACACACACACACATATTTACTAACCTTAAATAAATTTAATACAAGTTTATCTGTATACATTAAATCTTATCTTCACACTTTGTTATTGTTCTATTCTTCAGTAGGTTAAATAAAACATTTAATGAATTTTACCTGCATTGGTTGAATGAAGTTGCTAGCAAAATGCAAGAATTCAAAATTGAACTGATATTTAAATTGTAGAATCGGTACCGGAACCGGACCCGATATTTTTTGTTATTCGACCCATCCCTAATTGTTGCAAAAGAAAAAATCCAGCAAACCTGTCTATGGCTTGTCAAGTGCTTTTCATGCCAAAGATAAAAATATAGTTTCAAAGCCATAGCGGGAATGTATTAAATCAATTCTAATAGACATACCTAACAACAATATGGGGGGTATGGACAACAGCGACAAAAGCATATATGTACCATGATTCTTGTAACATAAGCACACATGGTACTGGAAGAAAATTTTCTTCAACATGCTGGACATAGCTGTACTAAATTCATACATGTTATACTGTCAAAAAAACAGACAGGCCACTAAGTAGGTGGGAGTTTATTATTTCTGTTGTTGAAAGTTTGGCTACAGCTGGTAGTTGTGTCCCATCAATCCAGCAAATTCCACGACCATCCGGTGATGTTGCACACAAACTTCAACATCTTCCTGACCGCAAGGAAAGACTTTGTGCTGTACGTGGGAAAACTAAAAAGCGTGGTCGTTCTCACTACTGATGTCCTGGTTGCAATACTGGTGTTTATCCAGTCTGCTACCATCAGCTAGAGCATATATACAGGCCCACACATAAGGGAAGGAAGAGGAAAGTCCATAGCACAAGTGACTAGTGACAGTGAATAACCGCTTGTTTGACTGTGAGCAGATATATGTCGCATGTAAGCATAGCTATACAGAGTTGTAACTAACTGTGAATATTTCAATACAACTAACTATAAAATAATTCCCTTTTTCATGATGGTTTTCACCTTTACAATTTTCTATGCTTTTTATTACTGTTTATTGTTTGTATGATTTATTACTTTTTATAGAAAATTATACTATACTTTCCGACAAATGGAAAAACAGTTTTGAAACAATGTTGTTGAAGTTATTTGTTTTATATTACATTGTAGTAATACAAATATTTTTGTTGGTTTTATAGTTTTGAAAAATGTTTGTACACATGACAAATAGGTGATAAAACGGCTTCTTTGTAAAACCAGAAATTTTTTATATTTCAGAAAGTAACAATTTTACTTGTAAATTTTTTTTAACCACATACATGAGAGTTCATTGAGTATTTTGTATATCTTAAATTGATGTCGTAATATTATTAATAGGTAAACTCAAAAATTAAAAATTTTCATATAAAATTATTTTATTTTTTACATTTGAAAAATACATTTTTTTATTATAAAATTTAAAAACGAAACCACATTAATGTTAATACAATTACCTTAAATGTGATGTATCATAAGTACTAATTTAAACTTCGGATTTTGAAACAAATTTTATAACCAAACTTGGTGTGTTTTTGTTAAAAAGTCCCCTGCCAATTGAAGAAGTTCTGCTTGTCGCTTCAAGGGTTAAAATTTGGCTACTAGTTGCTTGCAGTAAAACAGTTCAACTGTGTCCATAAGGACATTAATTTTGCATAAATGCAAAAATTACAAAGCCATTACCATTATTATGGTGTCATAGCAGTTACAAAACTGGTTACCTTTCAGAAACTTATGTTCTTGGTATATAACCTATTTGTTTTGTTAGTTTTTATAAAGTTATATGCAGAGTAATGGCATTACATGAAAGCAGGTCATTCCACATCAAATCAAGGTAAAAACACTATTTTGTCACCTATCATCTTAGATTTTGATGAAACTTGGTATAAACTCTTCCTTCATGATTGAAGGAAAACCCCTAAATTTTTTTCACTATGCTCAAAAGAGTTTTAATTTTTTAGCAATTCAAAATTCTATTAAATCTGCATTTTCTGTCACTTTTAACCTTTTGAGCAGTAAAACCGTATAAGTACGGGCATTCACAATGTACCATAAAGAGTACGGCCGTACATGTCCGTTTAACTTTTAATCAATTTGCGAAAGAGTAGCTATGTCCCAGTGCAGTGCATGTGCTGCTATCGGTTCTCTAACTTTCGTACCATGTTATAAAATGTATTTCCCGTTTTAATTTTGCATTTTTACTGTGGGAAATATTTAACAATAAAATCATAATATCTAAACGCACATGTTTTTACGGCAAGAAATATTATTTTCAGTATTTTCAGTTTTGGCCTGCAGAACAATGCTTGTATTTCTTTGTGACTGCATGGAAAGAGCAGCTATCTTTTGTCTGTCGTTTGAACAAACTTAAAGCCAACAGAAGAATTTTGCATTTATTTCTGTTTGTCGTTTCTGTGCATGGAAAGGTCAGCTATCTTTTGTTTGCCATTTGAGATAATTAAAANCGTATTTCTTTGTGACTGCATGGAAAGAGCAGCTATCTTTTGTCTGTCGTTTGAACAAACTGAAAGCCAACAGAAGAATTTTGCATTTATTTCTGTTTGTCGTTTCTGTGCATGGAAAGGTCAGCTATCTTTTGTTTGCCATTTGAGATAATTAAAAAGCCAACAAAAAAATTGCCCTTCTTTTTTTTGCAACTATAAATTGATCCTTTAGTTGTTTCTGAGCATGGAAAGTGCTATCATCTTTTGTTTGCCATTTGAACTGACTGAAAGCACATTTATTTTTACATAGTCTATTTTTTATGGCAGGAAAAGCAGTTTTCTTTACACATTTTTACGATGGCTTCAAAGAGAAAACAATGTGCACTTTCCGAGCATGACATAAGTGAAATAATAAGCAACTGGTAATCAAATAGTGATGTGAGTAGCTTTTCTAGCAGTTAAAGTGAAATCATTCACTCTGGCAATACGCAAAACAACTCTCTCTGAACACAGTGTATCTGAGCTGGGTGCTGGTTATGCTGTAATAACAACAGTTTCAATTGGTCTTCAAATGTAGAATTTCCCTTAAATAATTTAGTATTTGATTCTTCTGAATCAGGTATTACAGAAAATATTGATCTGCCACCAAATCCTACACAGGCAAATACTTTCAAGCAAGCACTACATTCGGATCTCATTGGTCACATCGCTTGTGAAACAAACAAATATTTTACGTTTGTTTCTACACATATGCCTGTAAAGGAAAACTCACAGCTAACAAAAAAAAATGGTTTCCGACAAGTGTGGCAGAATTATACACATTTCTTGCTACTGTATTGCTAATGGCTCACACATAAAAAAATAGACTCTGGAACCATTGGTCTACTGACTCATCCATTTCCACCCCCATGTTCAAAAAAATCTTTTCACTGGATAGGTTTTGTCTGTTGCTGTGATTTCTTCATTTCTGTGACGAGGCCCAGATAAAAAAAAATTACTTTACAAAATAAATGCTGTTATTGAGACACTGAGAATATGATTCAAAACTCTTTTCAACAAATTCCAGAATATCTGCATAAATGAAAGTATACTGCCTTGAAAAGGACATCTGTCAAGCGTTCCAAAAGGCATAGGTTGGAGTAAAACTCTTTGTGCTTTGTGACTGCAAATCGGGCTAGGCTCAATATTTTATTGTGTATACTGGCAAAGACAGCAATATTGAATTAGACAACAACTTAGGCTATTCAGACTCGTATCTTGGTAAAGGTCATTGTGTATTTACGGACAATTGGTACACTAGTCCAAGTCTCTTTCAATTCCTTTTTGACAACAATACTGGGGCTTGCGGAACTGTAGGAACAAACAGAAAACATACGCAACATTTCCCTGACAATATTTGGAAAGGGGAGTGTGCAGTAAAACATACAAACACACTACTAGCTGAAAAATGGCACAATAAAAAAGGTGTGTGTATGTTGTCCACGATTGAAATGAAAGAACCTCTAAAGTGGACCATTTGACTGGAAATTATAAAGAGAAGCCAGCAAGTGTTGTTGAATACAAGAATAATATGGGTCTAGTTGACAAGACAGACATGCAACTTAAATTCAATGACAGCTGCTGCACGTCAGTCAAATGGTACAAGAAGTTGTTCTTTCATTTAGTTGATTTGTGTGTACTAAATTCGTACATCATTTTTTAAGAAAAGAGAGGGAAAAAATGCAAGTTATTGGAATTCAGAACCAACCTAATAAGGCAACTGCTTCTAGAATTCTCCAAGCCACGAAAAATCACAAAAGCAGGACGACGGTCTGCAATTACCACACAAGATCCATTACGACTCGCAGCAAGTCATTTTCCGACACCGGTCTCATCGACACCATTCAAAGTCCTAAATGAAAACGAGATTCAAGATGGATGTGCTCAGAATGTGACGTCGACCAGTGTGTTCACCCATATTTCACAGAATTCCATACATGGACCAATTTCAGGTCGCAGAAGAAAAAGTACGGTGTTATTACACAACAAATAACTCTCATCACATCTCAGTGAACATTTTTAGTGATTCGTACTTTTCAAATATTGTATTTATGCCACATGTATTATTGTTGCAGTTAGTGTAGTGTTTTGTAATATATTTTTTAATTTATCCTACATATAATATTTGTTGCAACAGGTGCAGTGTTATGTAATGCACTTCTCAGCATTTTTGTTTATTCCACATCTATTATTTTTGCAGTTGTTTCAATGTTTTGTAAGTAAGTTTTGAATGCATCATTCTCACACATCAACCAAGCTCAAACAAAACATATAGCAGTGCTATATTTTTATGTTACATGCTTAGAAAACTAAAACAATTTTTTCAAAGATTTTTTTTTCCAATTTTGTGATTTGTAACGTATTTTCTCATTTGTTATTTATGCCACATGCATTATTGTTGCAGCTAGTGTAGTGTTTTGTAAAGTATTTTTCAATATTTACTTATATCACATATATTATTTGTTGCTGATGGTGTAGTGTTTCAATGTTTTTGTTTAATCTACATATACTATTGTTGCAGCTGCATTCATGTTTTGTAAGAAAGTTTTGATTGCTTCATTCTCATACATAAACCAAGCTCAAACAAAACATATAGTAGTGCTATATTTTTATATTAGATGCTGGGAAAACTATAAAAATATTTCCAAGGTTTTTAATACAATATATGCGAGATATGTTGCACTCAGACCATTTAAAATTTATTAAGAAAAATATTGCGTATTATTAAACATTATACTATTTCCTGATTGTAATAAATACTAAATTTCAAGTTATCTAAAAAAAACTTCAAAAAGTATTTGTTATGTGAAAAAAAAAAAAAACTGCTCCTGGGGTACCAACTACGTAAATAAAAAATACTGCTCAAAAGGTTGAAACCCCCACAGCTCAACGAAATTATGAGAATTTCAGAAAAAAAATGCAAGAGCATTCAAATGATTTTGTAAAACTTGAAGTTTCTGATGTTGAAAATAATTGCAGACATCCTCTTTCTTTATACTCTGTACCATATATGAAGGCCACATTCTTGACAGTTGACGATCGCCACGCCAATGTTTACTTTTCGTTTATGTATCCATTCACCATCAACTGGCTTTGATGCGACGAGCCAGAGCGTCCAGGAGGAGCTACTTGGGTGATCGCGGCAGGGTCGTTCGTAAAAGCTGTACACTAAATATATGTTACTTTATAAATTATGCAGAACTTGTGAAAAATAAAACTATTGGCACCTGTTTGTAAATATATTATATAAAGCAAACAAACGCTATTCTCTTCTGGCTTGTAGTGCTTCGAAAATAACCCCACAGATGGCGCGCACAGCATTTCAGCGCGTGCTCTGAGCCACATTTTTTTCTCAAGAGGTCCATCTTTGTAAAGTATACTGTTGTTTTATTACTGGCTCGGAACGAAAGGAATTTTAAATATTTTTCAGTCAGATGATTAGAAAAATAATCAAACAATATTATGCAATATTTCTGTATGCTTTTGGAATTAATATCAAACATGTAAGGAAAGCCAGGATGGAGAGGGGTAATAAGACGTAAGAAGTTTTTGAAATTGTGTTTCATTTGGATATGGAACGTTTTAATGTGACTTTAATTTTGAACACCTATACATTTCTACTTTAGCACAAAGTTTAGTTTTTAACACTAAAAATCGCTGTTTTATGACCACGTAAAATAAAATGTCTTAATTAACGTTGGAACTCTTTCTCATCGCGTATTTATGGCTGGACTAATTTGTGTCGGCAGTGCACTCAGAATAGCCAATGTAATATTAACTTTGGTTTGTTAGTGCATCAGCTGATACAGGATTTTGTAAATGGCACGTTGTTTGTTTTGAATACTTCAAGTTGCCACTCACAGACTGTCAGAATGTTGCCTTCTTATATGAAATGAACTATACAAAGAACCAAACCTATGTTATTTTTTTTCTTTGTAACAAAAATTTTAAGTTTTTCTTGAGAATTTAGGAAAATATGGCTGTTGGGTAGCCATTTTGTACAATGTTCCTGCAATCCATATTTGTTATAGAAAATTAACAGACAAAGGTTGATCAGCTTAAAATGTAACATAATACATATTGGTTATTATTTTTTTCCGCCCAGAAGCACACCGATTTGTAGATTTGCGGTATTTAAAGATAAATGAAAATCGCGAATACAAAAAAGACAAGCTGTAAATGCTGACACGTAAGTTAATGAAACTTAGCAAGAAAAATACTCCACACCAATAAATATTGGTATTATTAACAAATATGAGACCATTAAATAAAGCTCAAATAATTTAATAATAACTTTTATTCATATTATAAATAAAATTTGTCCTTAAGATTCCAGTTTAGAGAAGTCTTCCGTAATGCTGGTTGTGAATTGTTAAGATTGTATTCTCAAAATATCTCCAGTTAATTGAGAGACAGTCCCAGAGTGCCTGTATCACAGAAGGAACCCCTCAAATGGGTCTGAAGGTGCGTTTCTTAGTCAAAATGCCTCCAATATTAGAGCAGGAAGATGCGGAAAAAGGCGTTTCTGCCACCTAGACACTGCACTACAAAGACGCAGAGAGACGGTGTGCCGATCATACTAAGTCTACTTTATATGTACCAACATCAGCCTTCAGAACCATAATTAAGGTGAAGACTTACCTTATAAGTAACTTCAATATTTAATAATACGATTTACAAATATATGAAAATAATAGTTATAAGAACATAATAATATTTTAATATATCCCCAAGCTCTCCCCTTTTTTAAATAATATTTATTAATGAGTTAAAATTGTTATTTAATACAATTATCAAACCTACCTAATTCATTCTCTCTCGAGTACACATCTGCAAAATAATTTAATGTGTAAATTTAAACACCAAAATTACAACATTGGTGGAGGAGCCTAACATTTCCACCCTCTCGTGGGCAGTGATAAATAAATTACCCCCTCCTTCAATTAAATATAAGTGCCCACCCACCCACAAACAAGGAACAAAACCAGATGGGAGCACAAATACTATTATTCTGGGTAGAGGTCCATCAACCATGGAGGAAAAGAAAGGCCATGGAACAAGGGATAGCAAGGTAGGAGAGGGCCGGTCACCTTGGACAACTAGCAGTCCACCAAACTCCCAAAATCAGATAATATCATCGTGCTCAAGAAAAAACCGAGCGAGAACGTCACAAACTACCAAAGGGTAAGAGACAGGAAACCTCACACGAAACCGTTGAAGGGCGGCATACTGTTGCTCAAAATAGTTGCACCTATCATCACTAGTGTTTCAAAGCAAATGTTTGCGCCTGAAAATGTAACGCAATACATTTTAACAAGGAATTATTATTAGCAAAGATGTTTTCTTTTGTGATTAAAGGTGTTTTTTCCCGGTAAAGTTAGGTGTTTAACTGTCTCTGGCGTAGAATGTACACAATATTAAAAAATAATATTAATTTAACTCAATGGTCAGTATCTTCACGAATATAATTATATGCCTAGAAGCATACACTCAACCTCCCCTTGTGTCCAAACATTGTTTGAACATCGAGCGACTTGTATTACTAAGGGTAAAGTTCATTTTCAGTAACTTCCAGTGGGGAAATCAAAAGATTTATATTAATCTGTTTCAATAGACACTCTCTTGAATTAAACTTATATACTGTAAGGGCTTATTTGACACCCTTTGTCATATAATAATGGGTAAACAACGAGCCAGAGTGTAGCGTAACTCGCACAGGTGTGTATATGGGAAAATCAGATGTGGTTTTTAATGATTAGTTATTAAAAGACCTAGAAGAAATAAATTTTAATTGTCTTACTTATTCATTTCAGTCTCAAAATTACAGTTTTTTTGCTTTGAAATATAATTAATTACTTCAAAAGACAGACATTTGCCATGCGTGCAAGGTGTCGCCAACATGATGCGGAGAGGAGGGGTACTTGGTTTCACCCTTCCCGCCTCTTCTCCTTCGCTGTCGTGCCTGACATGAATACACTGCTCGATCGATAATCACGTGCTCTCAGTTGATCGAGTACGTGCGGAGAATTCAAAATTTGCATTGTGTCATATTATTTTCATTTTCAGAGGGAAGAAATCCGGCCGCCCACCACAGCTGTTGACCTGCTTTTAATGAACCTTTGTAGATTACCTTTATCATATAGCCTGCCACAATGTATTGGTTTTAGGGGCAGGAGTTATTTAATTAAAGTATTTTCCAAACATATCACAATCACCACATATTAATGTAAAAAAAGAATAATTTTTTACATATTTACTAACCTTAAATAAATTTAATACAACAAGTTTATCTGTATACATTAAAACTTATCTTCACACTTTGTTTTTGTTCAATTCTTCCACATAACGGTTAAATAAAACATTTAATGAATTTTACCTGCATTGGTTTAATAAAGTTGCAAGCAAAAGGCAAGTATTCAAAATACATAGAACCGAATACTGGAACCGATATTTAAATTGTAGAATCGGCACCGGAATCGACATTTTTGGTTATTCGACCCATCCCTAATAAAAACCCAAGTTGCCTGTGTGTGGGAAATAACATTATTAGTATTAAAACTAATAACGTCTCTATGATGTATCAAATTTAACATTGTTTAGGGTGTGTTACATATATGTAGTTAATGTGTAGTGTAAATATGATGAATTACTTAACTTAGGCAAATCTAATATTATGTATTCAGCGTTAAAATGTTTAAAGACTAACAAGAAGCCTGTTTAGAAAAGTTGCCACACACAAGGACGAACCAAGGTCGTGGCAACGCGACCCACTTGTAAAACAATGCACCAAAGTGCAAAAAATACCCCACCTCCTTCATGGTTGGCAGCACTTACGTGTGGCAGAGTGCTACTATGTTTACTAAATACGTGCTCAAGCATGCTACTTATGCTTGCCCAACGCCTTATAGATTATTGTAATTAATGCAATCAATATTGAGAAAATTTTCAAGAGCATCACTCATGCAAATGTCAGTACGAACACGGGAATGAACGTTATCCACCTGTTCCAAGCAGTATGACGATCCGGAAGCCTAACCAACTACCGTGGTTTCAGATGTATTGTCCATTTCATATAAGTGGGGCAAAAATTTACAAAGTTACAAACCTACACAGTATGTCAACAGTATATGTACTCGTTTGTAAAATCCTGTACTGTTAGCTGATGAATTGCTGCAAGATGTACGTTATGTTGGCAATATTGACGACTATGGAAAAAACAGTACTCGGAACTAAAAGTTGTAATATAAAACAATTATACTTACAATATTTATGATTTAAATTATGTTTCTAAAGCAATATGCAATTTTTTTTTGGCTTTTAGTGAACTGGTTTAAAAACACATTTAGAAACTATGACTAAGCATGCTGACATTTCCAACCCAGTGAACGCCATTGCGCATGTGCTCTTATTCATCATGTTTAGGCGAGGACCTGGTTGGTGTTGTTAGATTATATTATTGATAGTTAACGTTTTTATTTGCTTTAACTAAGCACTAGTTGGTTGTAGGTAACATTTCAGTGCGTTTTCTTGAGTGAAATGTAATACTATCGTAACATATTTACAGCTTCGTAAACTGGCTCGTTCCGCCATGAAATTATTTCATGTCAGTGATGGACAAATGTGATTATAGTGAAGTAATCGTGAAACATTTTGATAGAAAAACATGTGTTGGAGAGTATGTGAATTACAAAATATAAGTTCGTGTGCTTTGTAAATAATGTACTGTATTTCTAACCAAGGCACTATAAAGTTGCACGTGGCCTAAAAAAGCAGTACTTTCAACTCTTTTGTAGTGTGAAAATAATATTGGTTTACTTGGCCTATATCGTAAATCCAATGAGTGTACGGTTAACTTTGGCCAAAGTGTGTGTTTATTGCTGCATCTGTATGAACAGCAATGTATGTACAATAAAACCTCTATATAGTATACCTCTTTGTAACAAAAACCTCTCTAAAACAAAATTTTTGTTTAGTCCTGTCAAAACTGTATATGATACAATGCATTTTCTACTCTTTATAACAAATGATTTCCCCCTCTTTTCAACACAAAACCTGTTTATAACAAAGACTGAAAAGTCTGATTTTATTTTTGCTTTCATTTCATATATATATATCCTTTTTTTATTTACAAAATTTGACTAATGTTGCTCTAAATAAAATTAGTGGCATATTGTTTTATGACAATGATAATTTATTAATAGTGGCCATAATGGTTTACCACACAAGTGTTCAAGAAAAAATCCAAATATTTTTCTTAGGTAAATAAATACAAATGAATAANCCTTTTTTTATTTACAAAATTTGACTAATGTTGCTCTAAATAAAATTAGTGGCATATTGTTTTATGACAATGATAATTTATTAATAGTAGCCATAATGGTTTACCACACAAGTGTTCAAGAAAAAATCCAAATATTTTTCTTAGGTAAATAAATACAAATGAATAAATCCAATCCAATTTCAGCAGCAAATAGATTCAAAATTGACTATGACGAAAAAGTAAACGCATTGTAAATCACCTCTCTATAAAAAAAACCCCTCTAAAACACACAAAACTTTGGTCCCTTCACTTTTTTTATACAGAGGTTTTACTACAGCACATTACATTTTTTCATTAAAGTTAAAACTTTTGAAGTTATAATAATTTTAACGTTATTTCAGTAGGAGCAAAATTTTCTACTGCTCCATCAAAACAATATGCAAATCAAAATGACAAACTTGTAAGAACCTCAAAACAATGCAGACTAATAAAAGACAAAACAAAGCCCCCTTTTACCTTTACACCCTCAAAATAAAATTACCAGACCACCAGCAAACTTACTTGGCAATTACAAAAATGAAACAGGTTGAAATGCCAACCTAGCTGTAATATACTTTATTGATTACTGGATGGCAGTTAACGTCAGTCTTTCAGAGCCTACCATGACAGGAAACAAGAGGAAAATGCAAGTGTGCATTGGTACTCATAACATTTGTCTACAAATTATTTCTTCACTGATAGGACAGCTGTGGTGGAAGGATATATTGTGGCTGCACTACTTTCCTCGAACTGTTACCCCTCATATATGAAATGGACAATACTGGAGTTATGTTGGGGCAATCATTAATTTGATGTGCTCACTGCTGGAGTCCGCGTGAGTAAGGAAGACTTTAAGAGAGATGACAAGGGTCATTAATGAGATGGGAAGAAGTGCTCAAAACACACCCACTTTGGCTGTAAAGGTCTAATTTACAATTTACACACATCAGCTAAGTCTGTAGTCTTTACCCAGGAGGTCACAAAATGCTTCGTTTTGCCCATGGGCGCGAAACTTTTGGACTATTTTCGGGATGTCAACCCAAACTCTGAGCCTGCTCTTTGCTCTACTGACCTGATGAGGTGATTTCAGACTGCATGAGCTATTCATAATAAGTTGGACTTTTACTGTGGGTCCTGAATGCTACAGAGTAGCAGAAGGTGTACCACATGGGCACTTTCCTTTCAGACCTCCCTGGAGTAAGGAATTGAGTGCAAATTTACTTACCTCCCATATTTTATTGCTTGTGTCTGGAAGTAGTGATACTGAGTGTATAATCTTTCAGTTTCATTGTATAGTGACGCTAATTTTGTTTAAAATCTGATCAAGTGTTACAGTTCTTTGCACAATATATCATGTTCGTAATAATTTCTAATTTTTTTTAAACAATTAATTGAACATATATGCACACAGCACACAGATCATATGCTATATAGGAGATCGCAGCAAAGAATCACTATATTAATAAACTCCATTCATCAATTGCTAGTTTCAGGAATGGATTGAAATACAAATATTTTGTCTGTCGTCATTTGTTGAGGTAAATAATTTCACAGAAATTTACTGACTTAATGCCATGCGCCACCAGACCCGCAGAAGCGAGGCAGCGGAACATCGTTCGTACCGATGTCATTCATGGCGATGCAACATGTACGCCAGTACAAGTAACAACGCTAACATTCACAGATATTTCCACGTAACATAGTAGATTTCACTAACATCATCATACCCGCCCGGTCAGGACAGAAAAAACAGAACATGCAACCATACATACACATGTGTACAAACTTCTACAGAAACAGATTATAATGCATTACGCGTTGTCAACATGCTGGGAATTAGCAGGTAATACAATTCAACTTGCAATTGTTGTAATAATTTAAACTGTAAAGATATAAGAAAACCACTGGGTCTCTTAGGTAAACATTGCTAGCAACAAGCTGATGATTCATGACATGCTGCTTCCTCTCCCTTGCCACTAGAGTGGCGCCAAATACATACGATAAACGTATTTAAACATAACAAGCCTATTTATCTCCTGTCACATCACACCTTCAGCAGAAAAATGCATAGATACAGTACTCTCGCCATTATTTTACTCATAATTACAATTTAAAACCATGTGTACATAAAAAAAGGAACTATTAGAAAACAAAAACATTAAATACGAACTGCTTGTCCTCTCACCTGGTAGCATACTGACAGTATTCCCTCCCACTCCACTCCTCTAACTGTTATTTGAATTTTCTTTTTCTGTCAGCATCAAGTGGCTGACATTACTAATCCCTTTCTACCTTTTCTACCTACCGCAGTAGCAGAAAGATTTAGGGAAGATGGGGACAAGGGCGCGGGGCACAGGAGCTCAGAGCTGTTCATGCTCTGTCACAACGGTTTCACTATCAGGCAACACTTGGTCTGTGACGAAGGTCATTTTAAACCATACTGACGTATATTTTAGAACAAATACGTTACTACGGTGAGGAGAGTACACTTTTAGACCATACCCAGGGAAAAACAATAATTAAAACTTAACAAAAAGCATAAACACTACAACAGAGATAATAAATGTTAACGTTTTGCGAATATATTACGAACAACAAACAGTTTAACTAATTCAAGCTTACTTATGTTGTAGAGGCAAATAATTGTAACAAGTGTTTTTATTGTGTTCCATTCTTAATTTCTCACTTTCTTCTTTTAAACCAATTTAATATTTAATGCATTTTCTTCACAGTTGTCGTCTGACGGCAACAAAATCAACACCTGCTATATAATTATCGCAGTAGGCCGGCGACAGAGAGCCGGCATTACACTGGCTACAGTTTTCACATCACACTATCGCGAAACCCACTACCTATACCAGGTACACAACTTCTTAGCTGCAGAAGGCCGGGCGACCTGACTTGCTCCTCCCACTAGCTGGTGCCAGTAGCCTATCACAGCTGTGCACTGTTGCCTAGTTCACAGTGTTACAATGGCCGCAGTTCATTATACCAGGCGCAGAACTTCTTAGCTGCAGAAGGCCGGGCGACCTGACTTGCTCCTCCCACTAGCTGGTGCCAGTAGCCTATCACAGCTGTGCGCTGTTGCCTAGTTCGCAGTGTTACAATGGCCGCAGCAAGTTGAGCAACATGTTTCTCAGATGCGCTCATAAAAAGTTAAATATTTAATAAAAATTAGGTCACATCTTGCAATTAGCTATTTTGCTGCATAAGCAGGTGAAAATCCTATGATTATAGCTTTAAACGTTCGTGATTTAACATAGTAAGGAGTGTGCATGATAGTTGGCATAAACTCACTACTATTGTTCAGAATAGAGAATGTTATTCGTTCGAACCACTGACAGGGAACCAATATTTCATAGGTATATGTAAATGTGGTTTGTAAAACGGGCAATAACGAAGTCTGAATCGTAGTTAGTCAACACAAGATAATATGTGGCACAGCTGCCTCTCCCTCCCCCCCCTCCCGTAGGGTGTCCACTCTGTTCTGTAGCTTCAGTTCCACGACTGGCTTTGAACGTTTCTCATAGTTTTTCAGTTGCTTGCGTGTAAAGTTTTTGCCGAAACTATGGTGCTATGTAAACTTTGTGCTATCACCAGTAGTTGCAAAAAGGAAGTGGTCCACAAACAATGTTGATCTATAATCGCTAGTGTGCCTTAATTTTTAAACAAAATTATTAAACTAAGAATTTTGCAAAAAGTACAAATTTTTAAACAAAATTAGCAGTTTCACAGTGAGGGCTTGTGGTGATGGTGAACGACGTACAGAGTGATAAATATGCATTGCATCTCTGTCGAAGGCAATGTTTGTGTCGCAATAAAATAGTCTGAAAACATTCCTACAACAAAAATTACGGCAGCTATGAGTGACTGTTTCAATAAGTACCATTGCAAAATTAATGATTTATTTTTGCTTTAAGAAATCAAATGTCGGGAGGAGGAAGCTTGTTCTGCCATTTTAAGCTACATCAAAAAAGTTGAATAATTTTTTCTATGCTACACGCAACTGTCAGTAAATGACAATTATTACATTTATGTTTAATGGCCGTTGCTAGTCTGTAAATTTAAGAGTCAGATAGTTTTTACTACAAAATTGAAATTTTAGTTGTTCGTCTGCTGAAAGAGTTTTCAAATACATATATATCACAGATATGGTTTATCAATTTCTCTTCCTACTATGTTCGAAAGGCAAGACTACAACTGTAAACAAAATAAGAGCAAACCTGCCCACCACTGCAGTAAATATAAACAATCACTTTATGCATTTCCTGCCATCCTAAAAACAAGCTACGGGCAACGTACTTTTCTACATATTAGACTACACTACACCCACATGTAGGTAAAAAGTCAATATAGACCAAGTGAAAACTGTTTACCATTCTGCAGCATAAAATGATCACCACCAAAACAAGAAAATATGTTAGTCATAGGAAACAAATGGTATTTCACTTGACTAAAACCTAGGGATGGACAGATACCGATTCCAATACCGATGAATCAGCCGATAAACCCCAAATCGGTATTGGTTACCATCGGCCATGGTCCAACCAAATCATTTCATCAACCCAAATGATTTAATCATTATGGAAACAGCAGCACTTGGTTATCTTGTGAGACATGTTTTCACAAACCACTTTAATTTTTGCAACCAAAAAACAATTTTCTTAAATTTAATTTTTTATTTTAATAACACGTGATTTAAAATTACTTAACGGAAACGGACACGACTAATTTTGGCGCTGCTACATTTTTAACTGGCTGTAAGCAGTAACTTGTGAAATTTGTAATTCAACTTATAATACTGGTATCTGCTTTAGGGTAGTTAAAATTCTTTAGTAAAAAAATTTTTTACTGCTATAATATTCATTATCACACGTTTTCTATCATGTACACGTCAACAAACTATTGTGAAAGAAATACAACTGCATATTGATCTATCACTTGCAGAATGACATGGTGTACTATCGAGAAAGCTTGTCAGATAGCAAAGAGCCTCAGCNTGCATATTGATCTATCACTTGCAGAATGACATGGTGTACTATCGAGAAAGCTTGTCAGATAGCAAAGAGCCTCAGCTTATTGAATGGAACATATTCGCAAAATATTATTTCTAAAAGTGAGCATGTGGTAATAACAGTTGTTATATTTTATTTTTAATTATTTTAAAAATTGAATTTATTATGACACGAAATAATGGAAAATACTGAGAATTTATATTCATTCGTGAAAATTCCTGAATTCGCGAAACATTAACAAAATTGCTTGTTTAAGTGTATCTAAAACCACAGTNGCATATTGATCTATCACTTGCAGAATGACATGGTGTACTATCGAGAAAGCTTGTCAGATAGCAAAGAGCCTCAGCATATTAAATGGAACATATTGGCAAAATATTATTTCTAAAAGTAGCATGTGGTAATAACAGTTGTTATATTTTATTTTTAATTATTTTAAAAATTGAATTTATTATGTCACGAAATAATGGAAAATACTGAGAATTGATATTCATTCGTGAAAATTCCTGAATTCGCGAAACATTAACAAAATTGCTTGTTTAAGTGTATCTAAAACCACAGTNATATTCATTCGTGAAAATTCCTGAATTCGCGAAACATTAACAAAATTGCTTGTTTAAGTGTATCTAAAACCACAGTGCAAGCTACTTTTATCATGAAAACCCTTACGAACATCACAATTTTCCATTTGTTATACAGCATTTATCTCTTATGTACTCCACATTATACACGGTAATCACGATGACTATAAAACCGTGAACAAAATTAATTAGTAGAAAGGTCGAAAGATTGTAATGATGCAATATTCTTAAGGTTGGGGACACGTGATTAAATTTCTTTCGTTTTTCTTAAGCTTTGCCAAGCTTCATGATATTTTTTATCGGGTATTCAAAATTAAAGCCGTGGCGGCTCGTTTCCCATGGTAGTTTGTTTATCGAGCAGACGTGTGTTATTGTAGGTTATCGGGCGGACGTTTGCTATTTACGTTTATCAGGCGTCTGTTTACAGTTTCGTTTCAAACATCGTGGTTTTCAGTTTTTTGTGAAGCATCAACATTATTTAGCTTTTNGGACGTTTGCTATTTACGTTTATCAGGCGTCTGTTTACAGTTTCGTTTCAAACATCGTGGTTTTCAGTTTTTTGTGAAGCATCAACATTATTTAGCTTTTTTCAGGCTGCGTCGTACAAGTTTTGTTATACGAGAAGTTCGTTTCTGTGGATGTTGATGGTGTCAACAGTTTTAGTTACTACTGCGCAGTTTTGATTTCGATAACGTGTTGAGAACNTTTTCAGGCTGCGTCGTACAAGTTTTGTTATACGAGAAGTTCGTTTCTGTGGATGTTGATGGTGTCAACAGTTTTATTTACTACTGCGCAGTTTTGATTTTGATAACGTGTTGAGAGCGGGACACAGCGCAGTTTTGGATGACGCTGCTGGCAGATGCCGGATGCCGTGCCCTTATCTCAGGAGAGGGGGGTGAGAGGCAGGACCAAAGACGCGTCTGTCTGTCGCCCTCTGAGCAGTCTCACTTCAGGCACTTCACTTCAAGTCAGTCGGCGGCGAGGGCAGTCACCATTCAGTTCCATCAAGAATGCTCGTTTAAGTCGCGTCGCACCGGGACGATAACCCCCACATCGGCAACTAGACTTCATTTTTATTTCTCAGCCAGTGTGGGAGGTAGCAGCATTTAAATTCTTTCGGGACAGTTTTGAGACATCAATAATCTGTAAACGACTGTGGCGCTGGTCTGTACTTGTATATTTAATTGTGAAGGTTCGTACCCTACATACTGGAACTTCGTCTGTGAACTGTGTTGCTAAAAAATAAATAAAAGTATATGACAACTAATCTGCAACTTTGAACTTATTATTTTAATTAATCGGCGTTCCACCTTTGAGCAAGTCGTGGCAACGTAACATCGGCTGTAACTAGTGCCGAACGTTACAAGATTATAGTTGCATGTACGATTCAATATATATTGCGCCAAATCGCTATAGCGCTCATTCACTGGCAGAATCACGCCTACGTGTATTTCATTTATGAACATCTCTAACCAAAATTGTTGGTGATATGGCGAAAGTAAGTACATATATAACACAGATGAATACTTATTTTTGGCAATGTAATTTATGCACTGAACATTGGCGCGGTATTTGTAAACACTGCTGTTGTTACTCATCTCCTGTGTTTTGTGGTTAGGTTCTTGACAAATACGGCATTTGCAACTACTGAACGAGGGTGGTGATTGTAATTGGTTGCTTGCATTGCAAAACCAGTTAAGAATGCCAAAAATTGTTACAGTTTTAGATTGTGGCCGGGAGTTTGATAAAGTGAAGGTTTTGTCTTGTTTTACAAACTGACAAAAGTGCAAAACTTCAATGTAAACATTCAGTAAGCGGGAAGAGACACATGCTTAAATACTGCTGTGTCATATGCACAGTGATTTAGTGATAGTGGTGGGCATAAAAAATAAAAAGACAACTGCATTGGAAGCAAATTTGTGTACTTTTTATACTGGCAAGTAAACAAAAACAAATAGGTTTCTCCCACTTCTTTGTCAAAACGTATCTTCAACGTAAGAAGTATTTTTATTTGTGATGTGACAAGATGTTACATGACAAGTGTGCTCTCGTAAGAGGTTGTCTTTCATACATGATTTGAATTTTTCCTTCTTAAATATGTACTGATTAAAATAATGAATAAGAAAATACCATTTAGTTTGAGTGAAATCATAACAAAAACAAATTCATGTTCTAATAATAGCCTAATGTATGCATATTTTGCTGTAATATTTATTTTACGAAATCAAAAAGGTTTTTTGTGACAAAATGGTAACACTTTAATGATAAAATCAGCTCATTTTATTTACCGTAAAGTGAGGCCCTACCCATGAATGTTGGCCATCAAAGCAACTGAGTGCATATAGCACGAAATACATGCTCGCGATTGAGGTCATGATGCCATCCATCTTCATCACGTCTGTGCTCTGAAATCCGATGATTTTCTACTCTGTGTGTGGTGGATTGGCACTACTGCGGGATGTTCTGAAGTGAAGATTTTAGAGTTTGTAAACAACTTCTATTATGTTTTGAGTTACCTCAATAATCCAATTTTTTAATACACAATTAACAAGATTTAAATCCCAGTTTCTGTTTTTAATTTATCAGTGGCTACTGGAAGAAAAATTGTTTTACTGATAAGAAATAACTCTCTTGGGCATATAATTACACATGGACCATTCTTTTTTACGTGGTTGTTCATCATTATGGTTAGGCCTAAGAATGTTTATAACAAATACATTTGAAATAATGCATTGCAGTAAAACTGCCATCTACTGTAGTATTTTAAAAAACTGTGCAAACGTGTTAATAAAAACTCTATTAATTGGATCTGTCGTACTTCATGGAAAAAATCACAATTTCTCTGTGCGTCTAGTGCAAATAGTGGATGCGTGAATGTCAGTTGGACCTGGTGATCAAAGATGAAAAAAATGAGCCTGTAAGTTTGCATACTCAATTGTATGCTAATATTTAATCTGACATGGAAGGAAACTTAATGTTAAACAAGATACCCCCCACAAAGCCATTTACAAACTGTGCAAAGTGAATATTTTCCGAAATGGTAAAAGTTTTTAATGGTCTCGGACACCATATAAACATTACAAATGAAATTACTTGTATTGGCACTGTCTGCGGAATCGGCCACAAAGTATCGGTGTCGGTAATATCTGCAAAATGGGGCTTGAACCCATCTCTCCTAAAAACATTATAGAAATTATTCTGCAAAACACAAAATACATAATTATATATTAAATTCTGTAATAAACTGTGTGAACAACTATGAATGCAGCACAAAAAATTTAATATATAGTTAACTTTTATGACAATTTGTTTATTTTAAATGTTGAAAGTTGCTGGCATTTTGGGTTAGCCTGTAACTTTAGTGATAAAATAAAGAAGTAATTGCAATTACTGAAATACTTTTGAAAAACATGATTCAAATCTGTTTCAATTTATAAACTTTCAGGTCATCCATTGTAATTTGATGACCGTAGTGCAGATCTAAGAACTTTATGTTTATTAAAAAATTATACTTACGATTATGTTTATACATGTCCAATGATTATACTGAGGGCATGTTCAAAATGGCATTTTTAGTATACTAAATGTTACATGAAATGAATTAGTCAACTAAAATTAAGGCATTTTTAGTATGTAACAGAACTTATTATTACAATACTATATTACCATAAATTACAACCATCGCTGAACAAATGACTATCAACAGTGTCCAAACTACCACAATATAATAAATGGTCAATTTGAACAATGCCTGAGGCCTTCTTCCAATTTGTTGAGTTTCGTTTTTGGTAATAGGTAATTAGGATTTTTTAAGATTAACTTGGAATACAATGACATTACTGTCCAGCANTTCCAATTTGTTGAGTTTCGTTTTTGGTAATAGGTAATTAGGATTTTTTAAGATTAACTTGGAATACAATGACATTCAACTGTCCAGAATACCATGCTGCTGCTATTTTGATGTCATGATTCCAAAATGAAAAGACCATGAATTCTTAAAATAAACTTATTATTCGCAAAAAATGTTTGAGGGCAGTTAATAATTTAAAATTAACAAAATAAAACAATTATGATGTGATATGTTACTCAACAAATATTGAACCATAGGAAAATACCTATTTCAAAAACATTCCAGGAACTTGTTTTGAATACTGTTACTGCGAGTACAATACATATTTGTTTATTCCAATAACCTCGCCTGTATGCGTATTTAAACGTTTCAAACAGACACACTAATACGGCAGTGATTTGGTAATTTGTATTTTGTAACAAGTCGGCTTCAAAGTTGATGAAATGCAAAATAGAAAAAATATATCATAAATTTTGTAGACAAAATAGGCCATGTCACCATTTAGCTAACAAACGTGCCAATTGGAACACAGCCTGAGCCTTGAACACACTCAACATCTGGCACGCCAAGCAAATCCAATTACAATAAAATTAATAACAAAGCTAGCCACGAGGAATTCGTTTTTGGTGGCACAGCTATGGAATGCTGTGGAATACGTCCCAAATGGAGAGAGAAATGAAACTAATGGTAGGAAAGGGAAATGAAAAAACTGACAACAATGATGGCTTAACATTTTTAAAAATTTTAAACTAGATATTAAATGTTATAATAAAACTGGACTATAAAAATGTAAAATGAAATCTACTTGCAGGAAAAAGGCAGATGTTCATATATTTATTTACATGAAGCAATCACAATCCTCAGATGCCATAAATTAGACTATGTCAAAAGATACATTTTTTGCTCCCAGATGGTACAGCCTGTCCTTACATAACTCATTCAACGTGATGAAACGAGCTGTTAAAAGACAACAAATAATACTCCCCAGTTCACTTTAAGGTTTGCTTCCCCAACAAGGAATATGAATGTTTTAACATCTTGCATGGTCCTGTGAAATAGTTGTGGTTCATGTTGACATGTTAGATATGATTATTACAAAAATGGTTAGCAGATCATTGTAGGAAAGGTAGAGAGGGAGGTATTTATCAACAGAAGTTGGGCGACATTTAAAATCAAGTTTAAAGCACGTACGACACGTACATATATATTGCGACATAAGTACTGGTAAATTAAACTTTTGTTACTAAGTATTTTGTAGAATAAGCCTATGCTTTAGTTCAAACTAAAATTGCAAATTTTATATAAGAGCTCTAAATAAAATCAAAATTTAATTCACAAAATTTATTTTTAAAACTGCAAAACAGAAGATGTTAAAGTAGAGGTTTTCATGAGACCTGGTTGTTAAGTCACTGAAGTTCCTAATGTTTACACTTTACACCGTTTTGTTTAGTCACATAATAGTACTTACAGCGTAGAGATGGGTAAAAATGTTTGAATTTCAAACAGAACATGAACTTTAAGGTTATGTTAAGTTCAGTTCGAAACTGATTGCAATGTAACAGATCGGTTCGAGTTTGATTTGAAAAATTACCACAAGTTCGTGTTCAGTTCAAAAATTTGGCAGAAACGATCATCATTCAAAAACTTTGAAACAAACTTACTTCTCCTCAAAGACATTGAAAAATAATAAACATGGGACTCAACACAACAAAAATACCAAACAAGTTATATTGAAATTTTTTTTCATAACAGTGATGAGAACTTTGTATCTTGAACTCTATTGTGTAAAAAACCGGGTGGTTTCCTTTATTAAGTTACAAAAATTTAATTTTATAAATTATTGTAAACAAAATAAGTGATTTGCTTCAATGATTGAAAACTGATATTTCCAATTAGGCCTAACATATTTTGTGTTAAAAATCTGTGGTTTTCACATACTTCTAAAAATACTAGAAAGATACACATTTTCAGTGTTTTAATGAATTATCGTATCAAATCTATAAAAACAGTTAATAGTAAGTTAATTTTGTACCTTTTTTTCAAATCAGAAAAAATTTGGCTATTACATATTGGAACTATTAGTGGTGGAACTGTGCTGGTTGTATATGTATGTGTTTATTGTTTGTGTTATACACTTGAAAAAATAGGGTTTGACAGCTGTGGAAGTTGTATGTATATGTTTGTTAACTTTTTATACTGCATATGGATTGATTAGAAATGCATTTTTTAAGGTGGTTCTACAAATTAGTTTTTTGTTATATCCTTGAACAATTAAGGGCTGAACTGAGAAGTCATAATGTGTGGATATGGCATTTTTTAAAGTTTGGTTCAAGTCCAGTTCGAGTTCAATGACATTGTTCGATTCAATAAAAATATTCTAGAGTAAGTTTGGTTTGGTGGCAAAATCTGGGTTACAGAATGTATTACAGAGTCTTTGGTAGTACAGTTTTTTTTGTTAATGGCAATACTTCTGTGGAATTATTACAATCTACTTTCCACAAATCACAAACGTGTTGAATTCAAAATCATGTGGTACAATCATAACCTTATCACATGGACAGGTTATGAACATAACACACAGCAACTTGTCTTGTAAACATATTTATAGATATTTTATGCAACACGAAGCAGCAAAGAAAGCAATTTTTTTCCTTGTGCCGTGTAAACTTTCCTTACCTTTCGGAATTTTATAAATGAACTGCGACAACGAAACTCAACTTGGGCGAATGAATGCACATTCCGCACAATAAGTATGGCATTTTTCTGGGGTTATGAATAGTTTATAGCAAAACCATATTTCAGAATTAGTTATCACGTAAATGGCAGAAAATTTGATCACAAATAATAAGAATAAATATTAGCAACTGCATTCTTGAAACGTGCATTTTTCGTAAGCAAATTGTTTCTAGGTTACGTATAACGTATACAGAAACTAGCCAATTACAAATTGATACTGGACATTACCGTTGCAACACGCGCGATACACATCCCGTACATTTTATTTAAGCGGAACTTGCAATACACGTACGCCTGATTAATTACTATTTTTGTCTTGCTGCGTGGAAGCAGATATTTTATTTCTATTGACATATAAAATCAATTTTTTTTAATTAGTTACAATTTGCAATATTGTAGAACACAAAAATGAACATAAAAATTGCACTTTGCAGACTGTAAAACTCTATGTTTCCAAAGAACCCTAAAAATTATTTTTCTGTACGCATGTTACCAACTGCTCAAAGTTGGCAGATCTCGATTGTAGTGTAGTACAAATTATTACATCTTGGGTGTTTATTGTACTTTGAAAATTCGAATGCAGGTGTCCATATTGCATACGGATCTATGACTCCAGCCTTTTGTTTTTAAACAAGTGTGTGCAATGGTATGAAAAAAAATTACAAAAGGAAACTGCTGGTAAAAAAAAATATTCCTCAAAATGTAATGTAACATTTTCAGGTGAAACTATTTCATTTGAAATACTAGTGATAGGTGTAAATATTCTGAGCAACTGATGACAATCTTGATAAAATTTCTACCATCGCCAGTGTGTAAAAGCAAACATTCAAAGTTCTGTCTGGGTGTGTGTGTGAGAGGGGTGAAATAGTAGGGGGAAGGGGGAAGATAGAGAGATAGAGAGAGAGAGANGAGAGAGAGAGAGAGAGAGAGAGAGAGAGAGAGAGCTCAAGGATACCACACTGGTTGCTAGATAACCGGTTCCCCTCACGCCAGGTGTGTAAGGAGAGGGAGCATTCCAGACTCGCCCGCTGAGTTGCCGACACCATTAGTTCAACTGGAGAAGAGTGCGCAGCAGTGATAACCATATTTTAAATACAGAAGAAGTTCGCATATACAACCAGACTAAAAACAAAGAGATGAGACCGCAAGATATTTTGATTGATGGAATATCTGATAAATGATAAAAATGGGCAATGTGTTTATATAGGAATTTTGCCCGGGACAACAGAAAATAATTAAATGAACAGTGGATACAGTTTATCGGTACATGCGTTTTAGGTACATAGACAGACTTTTCAACTTTTCAGAAGCCCTATCAGTAAAACTCCTGAAATTAATTTTTTTTGCCCATAAAGGAATGCAATGTTCTTGGAACATTACAATTTACTTACCACAATGAATAAAATAGTTCCAAGTTAAAACATAAATTAATATAAATCCCACACAGGTAAAACTATATTGAAATTTTGAAACTAACCAAAATTTCTTTCTTGATCAATCCTAATAGGATTGAAAAATGTGGCAGCATGTATATCTTCCTAAAATGTCAACATTGCCACAGACAGAGAAAATATCACAAACACTAATACGGGTATATACACTTCACTACATCTATGGGTTGCCTAGCTCTTTTTTAAAGATGCTAAAGTGGCTTTCTTGGTTCTGCACAAGAATAAATCACAAAATGTTTGTTCAAAACATATGCCAGGTCTGTTACATTTTAATATGCACATTGACTCAAGGCACTTGTTCAACAGCTGTGAACTGAAATTTATATTTTTCGTCACTAAGCTGAACACACATTCACATTCAGCATTACTGTGTGGTATTGTTAGCACAGACAGCATAACTTTTGCCAACCTGTCAAACTTTGGGACCTCATCTATCATCTACAATCTTTCATATCCTAGCCCACTTCTCAGCTTTAATCAAAATTTCACTTTTGATTGGAAATTTGTTTATTATGTAGTCACAAGCATTTTCAAAATATTTTACAGAAGAGAAAAAATTTGTTTTCTTTGCTTCACTCAGGGTTGTAGATGATTGTAAAATATGATTTACCTTTTCAAATGAAGGGATTACTTGGNTGTTTTCTTTGCTTCACTCAGGGTTGTAGATGATTGTAAAATATGATTTACCTTTTCAAATGAAGGGATTACTTGATGGAATAAGCAAAAAACCTGAATCATTGGAGCAGACAGAAACATGAATAATTTTTCCTCACGTGAAAAGTTACAAGATTGATTTTTAAGGCTACACTTCTCATCTGCTGGTGTCATTAAGCATTAGAAACAAATATATCTTGTTGCTTAATATGGTAGTATAATGAAATTGTCGTTTTCTTCCAATATTTGAGTTATGCCTAACTCTTGTCATTTGAAGGGCTGTTTTTGCCAGAACTAGTGCTGCAGTTATCTTCTGTTTTGTGTGAAACCTTTTGCTTATTAATGGTTTTAGAAGCACGGCGATGACCTAATCTCTCACTACTTGTACCTGGGACACTCTCACAGTATTCTCAAAGACACCTTTGCTTGGGTATTGTATAAGAGATGGCTGTTGTTTCTGAGAAGTAATCTCATCCTTGAAAAAAATCAGCAAGGGGTCACAGTGTTCCATCAATCTAGGCAAACACCTTCCAAGGGAAAGTCACCTTATAGAAATATGCTTCAAAATTTTCCCACTTTCTTTACTATGCAAGATTTGAAATTGTTGCAGTTTCTCCTTAAGTTTAGCAGTCTATTCTAAATAATTAAAAATGTCAATTAGGACTTCATCAATTTTGAAAGGTGCAGCAACTGATGCCTTCTCTGCCGCTAGGTTAAGAAAATGACTGTTACAGCCAATCCCCAAAAGAGAGTCCTGTGCTTGCTTCAGAAAAGGTGTTGGACCATTCTTTTTTCCTACCATAACTGGAGCATTATATGCAGATAGTGCTAATAAAAAACGTTTCAGTTGACTAAGCACCAAATTACCAATGTTTTGCCCTGTACAATTTCCCTTCAGTGTTGGCATGAAAGCAGCCTGGAACCTATCTTCTGGAGAGAATGGTCAAAAAATGTTACCACAATTGGATATAGCTTACAATCAGAGCTGTTGCTGCCATCGGTAGCAACAGAAGCTGGCATATTCTGCAGGTTACTCACCACGTTTAATGAAGTGTAAACCGCCATCTCATTCATTATTGGAGTATTTTTGGTCCTGTCACAACCGTACTTCTTAGCCACTTCAGAACTGGGGAACATTTGGTTAAATAACGGACCGGTATGATCCGCAACACTCGCAGGATATTGTGCTCTACCAAAAAATATCTAAACAAGCATTCTACTAATGTTACTTCTACTCCACGTTGACCCACAAAAATATTACAAATTTTTTTATTTCAATGTCCGGTTTTCACATTTCACACTGTTTTTTACCCCCCAGGACATTTCAACACAATAGGTTACGTCACTCAAAAAACTCGCCACATGTTTACAGTTCTATACTTTTCACGTCCACACACGTAAACACTGATACATGATCTTGAATANAAAATTTTCCCACTTTCTTTACTATGCAAGATTTGAAATTGTTGCAGTTTCTCCTTAAGTTTAGCAGTCTATTCTTAATAATTAAAAATGTCAATTAGGACTTCATCAATTTTGAAAGGTGCAGCAACTGATGCCTTCTCTGCCGCTAGGTTAAGAAAATGACCGTTACAGCCAATCCCTAAAAGAGAGTCCTGTGCTTGCTTCAGAAAAGGTGTTGGACCATTCTTTTTTCCTACCATAACTGGAGCATTATATGCAGATAGTGCTAATAAAAAACGTTTCAGTTGACTAAGCACCAAATTACCAATGTTTTGCCCTGTACAATTTCCCTTCAGTGTTGGCATGAAAGCAGCCTGGAACCTATCTTCTGAAGAGAATGGTCAAAAAATGTTACCACAATTGGATATAGCTTACAATCAGAGCTGTTGCTGCCATCGGTAGCAACAGAAGCTGGCATATTCTGCAGGTTACTCACCACGTTTAATGAAGTGTAAACCGCCATCTCATTCATTATTGGAGTATTTTTGGTCCTGTCACAACCGTACTTCTTAGCCACTTCAGAACTGGGGAACATTTGGTTAAATAACGGACCGGTATGATCCGCAACACTCACAGGATATTGTGCTCTACCAAAAAATATCTAAACAAGCATTCTACTAATGTTACTTCTACTCCACGTTGACCCACAAAAATATTACAAATTTTTTTATTTCAATGTCCGGTTTTCACATTTTACACTGTTTTTTTTCCCCCCAGGACATTTCAACACAATAGGTTACGTCACTCAAAAAAACTCGCCACATGTTTACAGTTCTATACTTTTCACGTCCACACACGTAAACACTGATACATGATCTTGAATANAAAAAACTCGCCACATGTTTACAGTTCTATACTTTTCACGTCCACACACGTAAACACTGATACATGATCTTGAATAAAATAGAAACCGCAGATTCCAAAACAGAAAAAAATGTAAAATACGAAACGAACAATAAAATCTTTAACTACCTGCTTCACAACAAATTATCGTCCACCATTTTCCTACTGGTACCATAGCAAACAAGATGACTGGCTTGCAAGTGCACAACAAACCAATGAAAAAGCAGTACCTGGAAAAACAAGAAATATTTTTATTGGTTCCTCAGAACTTTTCAGTATAGCCAACCACTGAATTATAATTTTTATCTTATTACACATGCTTTTCATGTATGAAATACTGCCAGAAATGCTGTTTACGTTAGTGAAATTGTGCAACATCAATGAAGCCATCACAATCCAAAAAAATATATAGGAAAAAGTTTATCACTGAGAAATCTGAGTAAGAAAAATGGAACTACCCCTAATATCTTGAAAGAACTATAATTTCTGTAAATTTTACGGGTAAACTGTAAAAGTTAGGAAGTTTACATAGAGAGTACAGAGTATTGTGTTCACTGAGAACAAAAGAAATAATGAAAATATGTATAGTTTAATGTAAATACTAGCTGTGCAAATAAATTAAAAATAAAACATAGTTCATCCCTCATGAACACTGACATGCCCCCGGAATCTTGTAACAGAATTTCTATAAATGCTTTTACCGCCAAAATAAGATTTAAAACAGGTCCGCCAATACCCATGTCTTAAGGCTTATTAGGCCTGTACTTTGCATAGAGGATTTCTAATGATAACACAACTGTTGTTCATTTACAGAACCATGGGCAGGCAGTACATAATATGTAGCTCAGCTGTTATCCACAGGAGAGCACTGCAATCACACAGCCCTAAGCACATAATATTCCCCTATCCCTTTCAAACCTCCCACGACTTTCTTTCACTGGAGTGTCACTGCTCACATTTGTTCTCCGTCAAATCCTAGTAAATGACCTTGTGGTCAGCCTCATTACCAAACTGCGAACTGGAGGGGGGAGTTGGAGGAGGAGGGGATGTTGTGTGTACCACACAGTTTACATGCGTGTGTATATTGTGTTCAAAAATTACAAAACGGTGTAAGGTGTAGCAGGAGAATGAAAAATTACAAAACATTTTAGTTATCAAGATCCAAAATACACTACCTAATAAAAATAAGCAGAGGTTACTAAAATTGGCGGAAGATAATATTTCTATGTCAGCAGTGGAAGAACACGTATAAGTTTCAATAATTACAGGAAATTATTTTTGACTAAGTTAAATATTTTCAGTATCGTATATAATTTATTGATTGTAAGCAGACACTGAATGCAAGTCCACTGTAACTTGTTGGAATGCATTTTATTACTGAAATACACACTCGAAATTTTGAATATAAACCTAAGTCAAAATTGAGATACACTGTAACCTGTGCAAATAGTTTTTCTAAGGAACAAAATAAAAACACTGTTACATGCTGACAAGCAATGAATGCAGACTTGATCTACATCCGGACATCAATACCTGGTTTGATGAGTGTAGGTGGGCACAATATGCCACACAAAAATAATAATAAACTTAAATTAGTAATCCCTATTGGAAAGGCAAAGGTACAAGAATTTTTTGGAATAGTAAATTGGGTATTCTGTTTGTGCTACCTTCTCATGGTCTGTCACCTTCGTCTTAACCTCACATTTTGTTGATGGATACAGCTGTGAAAACAGTCCTGCTCCCCCCCTCCCCCCAGACACTGATGATCACCACTGTCAAGCCGGAAGATTCTTATCTCACAGTGGGCTGGCATCCCAAGTTCACATTTTAGGACAAAAACTACAAACTGTTTATTCACAAAAGCAAGTCTTCTCAATTATATATAGATCAGACTACCCAGCAACATTTTTTTTCTTGTCAAATTGACAGAAAAGTACCTACAGTTCATACATCCGGGCAGAAGCAGCGCCAATTCGGTCAACATCAGCAAATTCAGCAGAAGCCAATTTGAACTGGCACATCTCTATTATGCTGCATATAACTCACTAGAGAGAAAAAAGCGAGGACAGAGGGAGGTGGGGGCAGAAGTAAAGAGAGCAGATTACGGCACAAAGTTAACCCCAAGTAGTAATTTATCCTCCACATAAAGTTTGAAACAAGCTAAACCCTGTAATGTAGAACACACAATCATTAATATGGCAAGCTGTCGGACTGCAGGGCTAGAATGATTCTTCTTCAGACAATCACCCATGCCTGCTTTAAAATCAGGCACTCTGACGGCAAAAATTGCAGAGGTTATTTTGAGCAAGACCATTATAACGACTGCAACAATTTTTCCTTTGCTGCAATGGAAACAATTAATTCCATAACTGCACAGACGGAGGGAGGGGGAAGAAAAAATAAGTATTGTTTATTAGGCGACAACACAGGCCAAGGCGAATAAGTGGCATGCATCAGAGGAGCGGCAAGCGAACCTCACCTGACGAAGGCAATTGGGGATCCTGACCCTCCGTCTGCAGCTGGAACCTGCCTCCACCCACTGGTTCATAGTCTTCCACTTCTGACATTAGCACACGTGATATTTCTGATGCGCTCTCTGCAGCACTCTCCGTATCGTCACTGGAGGGGTCACTTTTCATTGTGCTGAAAGATGTTTCATTCTTCATCGAACCAAGGGATGGCTCGCTCTTCACTGCAGAGTTCAGGGAAGGTTCTGGCTGGCTGTCCTGTAACCACCATTAGTTAAAATATGACTGCTAATGACACATACAGATAACATAATCAAATTTGTTACTGCTGAAAATATTTGTAAATTTATTACACAAAATCAACACCTATTAATGAAATTACCTGAAACAACATGCATTGTTACATGGTAGATGTAACCATGTATTCAAAGGGTAATATGACTAACAAACAACTTCCGTACATGCACACATCCAGTGGATGTAGAATTGACAGAGATCAATCTTAAACAAAAACTAATCTTATGAAATGTTAATTAAAATACTAATAAACCTACATTACTCGTGTGTCAATTTAACAGAAAACAGTACCAGGTTACTGTTAAAACACGACAGAGTCGTGGTCTTATTTGTTAACGGGGCGCTCTTAGCCGCGAGGCCATACCGCACCCCGGCCTCCCAGTAGGCGGGGAAGAGGGATCACGCCCTCTCATCGCAGACATGACCAGCACTTTCTGAATTGACCAAACCCGTTTGCCCCGACCTGTACACAGGCCGCACCAGGCAGAGCCCCGATCTGATATTGCAGATCGCACAGAGCATGTCCTACCACAAGGCCTGAGATTCTAGCACTCAGATTACCAAGCGTGTGGTATAGCCGGAGCACTACCCACGCCCCTGACGTGATCTCGGGCACGCCCCCGGAACAATCCTGTTCAACGTCCGGCTCTTTTAGCAAGAGGGGGAATCTCTCCGAGCCTTCTCCAGCATGCGGAGTCAACCACTGCCAGCACGAGTCCAACCTCGTCTGATCCAAATTCCAGGGAGTACCCCTGGATGGGCCAAGCGGATCATCCCGTGCTCCCTCTTAATTTCCATGGCACGTATGGGTTTTCCTGTGTCCGACTGCGTCGCCTAACCTCCATGCGGGAGTGTGCGGAGTCCCTCAGAACAGGTGGGTACCGCCATGACCGTCCGGTTTTACTCCCTTTGCTGTCTTCACCAGGAGCCGAGCTCACACGAAGCCGCACACCAGGCCGACTCGCAACATCAGACACGCGTCCTTTACCATCCTAGAATTTCTTCACAGGGAAATTCCTGTTTTGGGCCCCAGTGGCCTGAGTGCCAAGAGGTCCAACACCCCACCAAGTGGTCGGGCCTTGGTACTATCTATCGGCCCAAGCCATCACGGCAGATACCCCTGAACAGCCGCTAGAAAACTGTTTCCCATAGGGCACGGGCGGCAGAGCCCAGTCTGTTTAATCAGGGGTGGCACGAGAAGCCCTGGGTTGCCATGGATGTTGAGAGGCTATAAGAGACGCATCACCCATCCTTTCCGGAAACCGGTAAGTAAGTTCGTCTCGGCTACCATAGCCTAGTACTGCCACGCCACCTCGAATGACCAACCTACACTCCCCCCACCGGGGTGACCGTACGATCCTCCCCCCAGAAAACAGTACCAGTGAGAATATTAAAAAAAAAAAAAATATTGGCAAAAAAAACCTAGCTTGTGGAACCTTAAATTTTTTATCAAGCATGTTTTAATTGGCCAAGCCATACTCAGTCTTGAAAATACAGCAAAAATAACTATCCACTTAATTTTACCCGACATCCCTACATTCCAACTCATCTAAATATTTATTTTAAAAACCAGTTTAAAAATATGCATACAAAATAGCCAATGATGTGTAACAGAAGCAATATACATAGAGCAATGAACAGCCGGAGTCACAAAGAAATTAAATCATCATAGGCTATATACTGCATTGTGAGTCTCCTTAACACGGCATTACAGTTTTTAACTTTCCAGAGGTATTTGTTACAAAATAAATAACTTTTTCATGAGAAAATATTCAAGTTCGCAAGAGTTGTCGCAAAAACGCATGGTAAATCAATATCAAGAACATACTGCACTGCCTTTTCTTCTGGATGTTAACTATAATCAAAGATCAATAAGGCTGGTAATATAAAGAATGACTTCATACGTCTAACTCCAACTGTACAATTTTGATAATAAATTTTTTTTGGCAAACTTTTATTACTTAAAACATGGTGTGCAATTCAAAATGTCCACTGTGACAAACGGATGTGAGTGTACAACAACATGGCAACAAAAATTACTGTAGGCCAAGTGACTTTCAAGTAGTAAATTACACAAATTGCTTAGTTCCAGTGCAATGAGAAGCCGGCGAAAAAAATTTGCATGATGAAATGCATTATATTTCTGCCACACATTAGTGTTAATAGTGCAAATGGATAAGATCATTGCCAATGTATGCACTGGTAATTAAAGTTTTGTTTAGAATGACCATGTCATTCCTGCATCAAAAGCGAAAAACAAAAACGTGGCGAGATGTAATTATTGACCAACAGTTGAAAATACAGCCCATCTATATGAAAATTTGTAACTGTATATAGTACTTTCCTAATGTACACACTTATTTGACCACATTTTTGCCCAAAAAAAAATNATGAAAATTTGTAACTGTATATAGTACTTTCCTAATGTACACACTTATTTGACCACATTTTTGCCCAAAAAAAAAATGGAGTGCAGATGATATGCAATACAGCAAAGGGGACAATTTTTTCTTCAACATCACGTTCTATATGAAATAGAAGGTAAATGTACTCACTTATATGATGAGTTCCTTTTAGCTTTCACTCACTACAATGATAGAATACTGTATAAATCTGTTAAGAACGTCACTGCCACTAGCCCATTACTAATCTGGCTTGTAAACGACAGCACNATAGAATACTGTATAAATCTGTTAAGAACGTCACTGCCACTAGCCCATTACTAATCTGGCTTGTAAACGACAGCACCATGCCGCTCTGTGCATTTCTACTGTTAGCCAGATGGCAGCGGCAATGGCATCACAGCTAGCTGGCGCACAAAACTGGCAACCATGTAATGACCACACAGCACATTCTGGGCATAGAAAGGTAGAAAGTCGGAATTATAACAAAAAGAAAGGAAGATCCCGACGTATAACAGACGACCTGTATTATGGTTTCAATTTATATCTCTTTTAGGTAGTATGCCGTATCACAATAGAAAGACACATCTGTTAATGTAATGTTATGTAAATGTTCTGAAATTTACACAAAAAAAAAAAAAAAAAGGATGAATGAAAAACTTAGCAGAATAATAGCATTTGACAAAGATGTTCTAGTCTATATAACAGTAAACATTTTTTGGGTGGGATTGGGGAAAGCTAATAAAGACCTCATTAAATATAAAATGTAACAACTATGTGACTGCTGGTCTGCTGCGTTGACAGATAATTTGTTTTATTCTACGACTTTTCCCTACCCCTCCACAACATCTCTAAGCAAGCTGCCCTAGAAAATCAACAGTGACTTCAAAACATTTTATCAACGAACATTATGCAGTTTTTAAAAAAATGCTTTTAGGTCTTTAAAAACAAGGCTGAGAACCTCATATGATCATAAACATTATTCATGTTAATATGGTAAAAAATTCTGCAGCAGTTTCGGAGATGAGACTGGCCGTAGCATTGTTCACATTTGAAAATATACTTTTTTGCTAACACTTTGCTGTCAAATGATTGGAACATGCCATTTCAGGTGACCGGACTTTCAATCCATTTGTGTCCTATTGTAATGTCACAGCCATCAGAAACAGTCTACTGAACATCAGTTTGATTCATTTTGCAACAACAACAACAACAAACAACCACCCACACACCCCCCCCCTCCAACCAACCATCATTTTTTGATTGCTTTGCATTTCATTTCTATATAGATTTGTTGACGTTTTTTTTTACGTTAGCACTCATTCTAAAATCGCCAAACTCATAAAATCCTTTGCAACTGTAGAACACATTATGTAACAAAAGCCACCACCCACAAATTAAGACAAATGTGAAGTAACTGTGTTTATTAATTATCAAAGTTTTTATGGATCAAAGGTATACAAAGTAGAATTTGTATACGGAACTTTTTACAAAATGGTTGCAGCATTTATCTACGACGTGAGTGCCTGGCAGTGGCCCAGCATGCACTTCACAGATAAACACTGTGGCTGCTTCGTGAAAAGTGCAGTATACCCATTCTACTAACATACAACCTTGATCAATCACAAAATACGGTGATTGTTTACGTTGACGCGTCACGAGCGTCGTCATTCACCTGATCTAGCCTCGCCTAGCTAATGCCTCCTGCTGTGCCGCAACCAGCTTCACACCACGCCGCTGCTCTCTTACCCCTCCAGCCTTCACACGTGTGAGGAGAAGTGGCTGCCAGCTTCGGCCACCTCCGCTGGCTCAACACCACCCTCTCGCTCTTTCAATCTCACTCTACCGCTACCTACGCACCGACCCTGTGCGCCACATATAAATAGGGGGCTTGTAGTCCTCAGTTCAAGGCTGTCTCGCGCCAGTTCAGTGGCACACTGTTACTCTGCCCGAGTGCCAACCGATGCCACGTCTATCTTCGCAGAACGCCCGAGTGTCAACCGACTTCTTCAAGTCATCACTGCCATTCGCAGCACTGTTGAGAGTCTTACTCTGCAGACACCGTCTCGCTGCCCATCAGCATGCAGAAGCCTGCCACGCTTCCAGCTACCTCGTAGTTCACCCACAGTTGAATCGAGTTTCAGTACCGCTGACTTGGGGTCACCCCCCCCCNCCCCGCGCTGACAAGTCTTCTGAGACTAGGCTACATACCGGTTGGCAACCTAGGATAGAGACTGGTTGATGTGTATTTAATGAGTAATCAATAAACAGGTGCATAAATCAACTTGGTTGCATTGTCACTCCCAGTGCTATATCTAGTCTTCACCTTGCTCACGCAATCTCCTGTTTCGTCACCAATCCAAATAACAATCTTGCAGGGATAGTCACGAGCCGGAACCTCGTTCCCTAAACCTTTGGGAACTGTCTCGACGTGGAACTTGGGGAAGCCAGTCTTCCTGGGCAACACCAGAGCAGTTGCCGCTTGGACCTTCGCCTCCCCAGTTCGTGTCTGGGTCCACCAGCAATGTCTCGCTTACCAAGTTACTTGCTGGAGAACAATAGGCCAACCCCTTATAAGGAGCCCCGTTTCTTCATGATGCTTGGGTCCGCCAGCGACGTCTTGCTTGCCAAGTAGCCACGAGAACGGACACACTCAAACCTGATACTATAACCCTCAGTTTGGTAATTGGGTCTGCCAGCGACATCCCGCTCGCCAAGCCACTAGACTGAAGGCCAATAGTCCAGGCTGCCTGCCCTATCCAACACCCGACACTTTACTTTCCAACAAGCAGTGCCTACTCATTTTTGGACACCCACTATCTGCCTATCTGTTCTGCCACCCCATAGAGCTCGGCGGGGGAAAGCAGCTAAGGAACAAAATGTTTCAACTTCCTCGGAATAAAAAATAAAAAAGTCTCTGTTCCTCACACAGAGCCATATGGTGCGACGGCAGTCGCACCAAACAAAGAATGTATCTGCTTTTTTTTTGTCACCCACGACTTATGGGCATTTTTGCCTCCCGTGTTGACGAAGAAATGGGCCGTTGGTAGCTGGCCTGCAGTGAGATCTGCTTCTGTGGACTAACAATGTATCACTGCACTTCAGCTGGCAGCAAAACCCCTTCCCTTTTACTGACCCTCCTCGCCAGCCGACGTGGTGCTCCCAGGCTATGATATATTTCAAATAAGACCTATCATCGTTCATGGAAGAAATTTGAATGTTTTGTGCTTTGAGAGAATGGAAGAACAGCATGATTTTAGTATGAAAGACAGTGATCATGTTTTCCTCAAGCAGAGAGAGCCAGAAGTCTTCATATAGACTGGGGGGAGGGGGGAGGTTTCTTGTAAATACCATGGGCACACTTCAATACCTAAAGTTATGCAAGAACTTTTATAAAAATTCCTTAATAAAAAATGCAAATACAACTTTTAAAAATAATTTATTAGGGTTTTCTGCCTGAAATTGTATCATGACTTCAATTTTGTTTATTTAAATATATATACACTAACCTTTGTGAGAAATGCAACACCAAAAAGGATACATGTGATTGAAATAAACTTTATACCACAGATTAGGTACCTGACAATATGCAACTCATTAGGATTACAGAACTGTACAAGATCTCTGTCCTTGAGAATTCAGTATGGTGTAAAGCCCCCATTTGCTGCAATCAGAGCCCCTAAACATTGTGGCATGGAATCAAAGAGGACCTGGATATGTTCCTAGGGAATCTGACTCCACGTGGTTTGTATAAGAGTCTATAAAGCATCAACAGTGGCTGCTGGAGGACCGTGATGAAAAAGTCACCGACCAACCATATCCCAGACATCATCGATGGGTGTCAGGCGAGCATTAAGGCCAGGGAAGCAGTGGTACCCGTCGTTCATTGAAGAAGGCTACCACATTCCTCATCACAAGTGGCCAGGCATCACCAGGCATCATCCTGCTGAAATATGGCATATGGAGTTGCCTGAAGGAGGGGCAGTACCTCAGGCTCTAAAACCTCCCTGACGTAGCAGTTGTTGTTCAGCTTGTACNTGGAGTTGCCTGAAGGAGGGGCAGTACCTCAGGCTCTAAAACCTCCCTGACGTAGCAGTTGTTGTTCAGCTTGTACTCAATATGTAGGAGTCGAGACTGCATGTTGTATCCAATGGCGCCCCAAACAATTAGACTTTGTGTTTGTCTGCTATGCTGCTCCACAATGCAGGCTACCAGATTGCGGTCACCATGGTAGCGTCTAACACGTATGCGNGTGTTTGTCTGCTATGCTGCTCCACAATGCAGGCTACCAGATTGCGGTCACCATGGTAGCGTCTAACACGTATGCGGCCATCACTGCAGGACAGGTTGAAGAGGGACTCTTCCGAAAACACTACATATTGCCAATCAGCACGCCAGCGACGGCGTTCACGTGCCCATTTCAGCCTAAGGCGTTTGTGGTATCTGGACAATGGAAGTCAATGCAATGGCATGTAGGCCACCAGTTCAGCCCGCAGCAGACGGTGCCGAACCATCGACACAGACAGGTCCACACCCGTTTCAGTGCTCCAGTGTCCAGCCAACACTGTGTACGGTCCGTTACGGTCATGCTCACAAAATCATCCCATGCTGTAGTCATATTGCGTGGTCCAGTACCCCCCCTCATCGCTGTGCACGACCCTCTTCTATCCACTGGTTCTACACATGCATCCTTCTGGGTACTGCATTTTTCACAAACAATAACATACGCGTGCACGCACGCGCACACACACTAAAATATTGGTAAAATCTGTCATACACTGCACCTTTTTTTTGTGGGTTAATGCATTCATTGCCCTCTGACAGTATAACTGCTATTCCTCTGACAGTATAACTGCTATTATTCTCAAGTTCCTTTTTTGGGAGTTTTGCAAAATTTGAAAGACGTGTCTGGTGCATGTTGTGGATTGAAATCCATTGCAATGGTATGTGGATAAAAACAATACAAAGACAAGTTTTTGTTTTGGTTGTGCTACAACTGCATATTTTAAAACTGCAAGCAAAAAAAAAATCCTATTTCTGTAAATGTTACACAGGATGTCCAGCGAGACTAAATAAGAGTTTTGTACATGTCCTGCATCTTCTTGGAATTCCAGTACATCAAAGAAATTGTACGAGAAACTATAAAGTAGAATTAAAGCAAAGTAGCTTCCCTGTGAAAATTACTGTTATTTTTACAACTAGTTTCACAAAACATTGATGCGATGCAGTGTGACACGCAAGATGACAGCAAAATCAAATGCCGGTTCACTGTCAAGTGACAATTTGTCAGAGACACAGGCCATCCGAGAGAGTGATGCCGTCCACTAACAAAGGTAATATTTTAAAGTCGCAGCACCGCAAATAACCAGACATTACCAAATCTGAGTATAGTCTACTTCATCTAGGAATTCCACTTTTTGATAGCCAATGTGTGGCAACATGACAAATGAAACAAACGCATGCCATATACAAAATACGGCATGAGCTGATGCATGAACGTATGAAAAAATTTAATGTTTGCTTTTCTGACAACTCTGCCTTTGCACAAAAGATCTTCACGCAGCAGCAAGCGATTTTTAGACAAAAAGATTTTATGTTAGCTGTTTTAGTGCTGCAAACTAAACTTCATTCTAAAATGATGTGAAGGTGTTTAAAATAAAGTTGTGGGAATAATCTGTATACCAAAACGAAAATATAAAATGGTAACATTCATTTTAGTTTTGGTAAGAAATTTGGTTGCTGAAATTTGTAAGAAAATGAAAATTCTTGATTTTGATGTATATTTGGGTGTTTAATAAATGTTCATTAAGTGCACCAGTAAAGAAAATTTTGCCTGTAGATAATTGTTTGTTTTCATTATTTTATAACTAAAATAACTACATAAAACAGAAATTTAAATGTAGGCAAGAGCCCTTCTATTAAATACTCCATGTTCTACATTTTTTGGTTTGTTTAGCAACTAATTTATTACAATGAATAACTTGCAAAAAAGTTATGAAATTTGTTGAACTTTGTTAAGACTGAGCTCTTATGAAATTATTTTCAATTTTTGTTTCAGTTTCACAAAAGTTCATAAAATATCTTTCATTATAGTTTTATGAGAAAAAAGTTACACTATTACAACCCTAGTTTCAAACGAAATGCAACTTCAACCATGTATGATTATTCCATTTTGTTTCCCCTTTCTTCGTAGTTGCAGCTAGTGCTAACGTTGCCACGTGCATACTTCACATAAATTAAAGAGGGCGCAGATTTGTGAAAGAGTATTTTTATAATATTTCTACATTAATTTGGCACAATATATAAACATGAGTCGTTTTCAGCCAATATGAAATGAAATATTTACTGTTAAAAGGACGTGATTAATACTTATGGGATACAGCGACAGAACAGGCGACCGTGCTGCCATCTGTTGGCCAGCATGAGCGATGTGTTTCGGAAGCCACACCCCTATGAAATTACTCCTTTTTCATGTGTGAAAGACAAATAACCAAACAAATTTCCAGTTTTATATTTTCCGCAAGCTATAGATATTTTTTAACGTTACGTACTTCAGTGTGCAGTAATTATAGTTGCTAATAATTTTGATTCAGTCTGTATTCATTAAGCCTTTCTGAGACAGGCTCACCATTTTGTGTTTCATGCTTCCTCTCCCACTTCATCAACAAAACTAAATAAAATGTTTTGCAATTTAACCATTTTTAGGGCAAATAATACTTATTTTAATATGATATAATGTTATGCAGGCGCATTCTGTAAATCAGTTAATTTATAAATAACCTCATTGCAATTAACAGAAAAATTATTTATTGTTATGAATGAAAATGAGCTGTACGACAATTTCCCTGAATTCCTAATATTTCCAAGTTGTTGCGTGCACTGGCCGTAAACACCGCGACCTTACACTTTTGACAAGCAGATGCCACTTTTAATTGCAAAATACTTTATTATTATAAATGAAAATGTGCTGTATGACAATTTCCCCAAATTCCTAATATTTCACAGTTTCATATAAATGTTGTAACATCCAAACTGTTACAGCACAAGAACCACAAGAAATATTTTATTAAGGATGTTAAACCAAGTTCGTCATCTAAAAAATCATGCTCCATATTTTTATATGTCATGCTAAGTACACGCCTAGCCACACGACTAGTAGGTGAGTGTTCAACTTAAGACTATAATACAGTTAATTTTAGTGAATTTTATGATGTAGTATTTCTGTTTGCTGGGCAAGAAAGCTACAACTTATCAAAAATCATTTTCAAGTGAATAAACTATGGATCTTAACTAATGTTCGATGGAGTAATAAAAAAATTTATACAGCAAAACTTCATAATTTTTTAATCTATTCGTGAGCAGCTTGACCATGTTTTAATGTAAGTAGGCAAGGCTTAATGTCTTAATGACATCCGTCATTAGAGATGAAACATGTTTTGGCAGGTGGAAACAAATGGCTGTGGAAGGATAGGTACAGTAGACTCCTTATCTACAGTTTTTCAAGGGACTGTCAGCAAATTTCCATACATGCAGAATTTAGTAGATGAGGGTTCTGACACATACACCAATAATATAAAACTTCTAACCTTATTGAGCTTCATGCTGAGTTCAATGAGGGTTCTTTATAATCCATGAATAAAGTTTAACTGTAAATAAAACATTAAAAAACATTTCACCTAAACTAGCTTAAATAAAGAATATAACCTCTAAAAATACTGTATATAATTGATTGTAATACGAAACTGATTGTAAGGCGACCAAAAACTTTCAAACCCTCTAAAAATTAAAATAATATCAGGCAGAACGGAAGCCAAATTTTAAATGTTGTGCATATAATCGATCAGTTGAGAGCGCACTGAGAAATTAATGACCAGCAGGAGTGAAACAATGTCCCCTCCATGCCGCTGCATGTTGGCGACACCTCGCGCACGTAGCAAAATGTCTGTCTTTTAAAATAATTAATTATATATCACTGAAAAAAAACTAATTCTTCACTGACTTTAATAATTAATTATTCAAAACTACGTCCTCTAATTTTCCCATACACTTACGCCTGTCGCGACTGCACTTGGTGCTTACGTATTAGACGACAACAGGTGTTGAATAGGCCCTTACAGGATATCAGTTTATTCAAAAGACGCAAGTCTATTGAAATAAATTAACATAAATCCTCCGATTTCCCTGCAGGGAGTTACTGGAAATGAACTTTACGCTTAGTAATACAAATCGCTTAGTGTTCAAAATCTTTTTGGCGACAAGGGGACGTCTAGTATATGCTTCTGGAGGTATCATTTTATTTGTGAAGATGCTGTCCATCAAGTCAAATTAATAATTTATTTTAAAATCATGTTGATTTTACGCCAAGTACAATTAAACACCAACTATATGAGACGAAACAACCTGTAATTACAAAAGAAAACATCTTTGCAATTAATAATTCCTTGATAAAATTTATTGCGTAAAATTTTTAGGGAAAACCATTTTATTTAAAATACCAGTGATGATAGGTGCAAATATTTTGAGCAACAGATAATCCCGATAAAATTTCTACAATCCAAGGCGCATTTCAATTGCTCTGCTGCAAGGCGTGGAAGGAGTGATGGCAAGTGCGTGCAGCAGAGAGGACACAGTTTTTTTGCTAGACAACAGCTTCCCCTCTCGAAGACATGTAAGGGGAGGAAGAAAGATGCATGGCTGAGAGAAACAGAAAGAAAGAGAGAGAGAGAGAGAGAGAGAGGAGGAGGAGTGAGAAAGCAAGGTTGCCATGCTGGTTGCTAGGTAACTGCTTCCCTCTCAGTGTGTAAGGGGAGGTAGGAAGCCAGACTCACACCACGCTGCAGACGTGGTGGATCACTCGCCGCAGAACAGTGATAAACGACGGTGCACATGACAAATTTCACATCCAGTTTCTAGATGTTTGATTAACAACCAGCTAAAAAACAATTGTTGCTGGAAATATTATGTGACGCAATATCAGATAAACAATAAAAGCAGGTAGCTTTACCATTGTTTATATAAGAGTTTTGCAGGGACCACTGAAAATTAACTGTGGATACAGTTTATCAGTACACACATTTTTGATACATTGAGCACTGTACGCTGTTTACTGGTTACTACACGATCTGTCAAAAAATGAAATTCTTTGAAGAAATAAACACTAGCAGACAGTGAAAAGCAAGCAGACTGTGACATCAACCCAACAAGATCACTGCCACAACAACCCTAAGAAAGAAGATTCTATTTCTACTTCCAGTTGTCTCTGGTAATTAGGGATGCACAAACAATGCAAATACATAACAAAGCATTTCTCACATATTTTTCTATTGCACTAAAAAGAAAATTAACTTGTCGCCACAATCACGTTTCGGTTTGTTTATCAATAAATTTTTTAACTTGAATCCAAATATTGTCAAAAGAAAAGAATTATTCACTTTATTGTTTTATATTGTCAATAATAGAAATAGAATCTAGGACTTGCCGTTTTAAGATTTTTCCAACAGCCAAATGCAACACTTGTTGGGCGGATATTGTGAACACTGATTAAAATATTAAACTTTGTTGTGCTCCGGCATGTCAGAACTGGCCTGTTGTGCTAGGTAGAATATTGCGAACTGAACTCCAGTTACACTATGCACACAGGCAGTTGAATGGCTCCCGAAAATATATCCAAATAACTTTTGACCATGTAAAAACAGTCTATAATTATAAAATATTAAAGTATCACCACCACAGTGTGAAAATATCACCACCATCAATAGTATACAATTGTTTTGACTAAAACACATTAGGCTTATTTATGTGTTTACTGTTACTAAAAAAAAACAAAAATATAACCTTAGCACATGTACACACCAAACACAATTCTATAATAAATTCCTCAGTAACACTTGTGGACGTGGCTCACCTGTGTCAACAGCAACTATGACAATCTTGTACATAATTTCATAGATAACGAGGGTTATTAAAATTGACGTGTGACGTCTTTTGGGAATAGGAGCATCGCTGACCCACTTTGCGAGCATATCCCAGTTGACACGTGCCACGAGGCAGGTGGCGGGCTGCAGTACACGTGTCGCTGAGACGTAGGCCTCCCTGCCACCACCCTTCACCCTCCTAGGCCTCTCGCCTGCCCGGGAGATCTGTGGAGCGCAGAGGTTTCAGGCGATATCACCAAATAATCATGTGTATTTCGCCTAAAATCAAAATATACGCACCACGGAAGAAATAGCTGATGAGCTGGATATTGGTGCCGAGAACACCCCACCCCCCCAACCATCAGAAACCAGGACACGTTTTTTGAAAGGCATTGTTCTGCGTCCTACCCCCTCACACCCTCCCCCCCCATAAGGCGACACATGCCGACAATTAAGACTGGAGGCTGGAAGGCATAAAAACCCCTTTTCGAGAGTAGTGGGGTGTCAGTTCATTAGTACTGCGCAGAGAGGTTAGATGAGTAGACAATCGAGCAGCCAGTTAAAGATCGCCGCGCAGAGAGAGGTCAGCCACGCCATTTTGGCCGGGGGCAAATCGGACCCCTGGTCTCGTCAGTAGAACATCACCACAGTGAGACGGCAGCAACAGCGGGCCTTTGCCAAAGGCCGCCCATCGCCCAAGCTCACCCACCACAGCTGACATCATTCCAGCAAGAGCTAAGTATACAATCACCGTCAAGAGAATCCCCCCTCCATCACGAAGTCGTTAGCAGTCAATCCGAGTAACCAAATTATTAGAGTACCACACCTCTCAAGTGTTGATGCTGTTTATTTGTGAATATATCCGAGACAATATGTTCGTCCTTTCAAAATACAATAGTAAAAGACTAAATTATTGCAATACCCTCAACCTCCAAGCACATTATAGTCGGTGCTTGGAGGCATTAACTCTGAGCCTATAAGCCACCATGTCTTCCACAGTGACAGTATAAAGTCATAGTGAAGTGGCTTCCCAACGGTGGGGCACAGATGCGTCTGTACAGACAGTATCAAAGAACCAGACTATACCCGTATACCCGAGTAAAGGGGTCTCACCTGTACCAGATTTCCGCACTAGTCAGGCTGAACAGTACCAGAGATACCGAGCTAGTAAGGAGGAACCCAAAGACTTAAGGGGAGTCTCAAACCCCTTTGGTGCCCAGTCGAGAACCGAGTCAAGGACGAGTAGCGAGTTCGAGTGAGAAAGCAAGGCAGGAGACCGAAGCAGTTAGCGAGGAGCGGTGAGCGGAGGAGTAGGCCACGACAGCCCATTGCAGAATTGCTGGCAATAAAGTGGCGAGATATTTCGAGAGCCGACGAGCAACAGACGAACGAGTGCGATCGAGCGAGTCTAGCGAATAGTCAGTAGCGGTAGCAGAAGGGAAGATACGAGGTCATTTCCACTAGACAGTGGGAAATGTCGTGGGGTGGGCGGACTAGGATGCAATTCCGCGCCTACCCAGAGTCAAGTTAGGTCATGAGTACCCTGCAGGAGGGTGACTGTAAATGATGGGAGAATTAGGCAGGCGGACGGGTGAAAAACTGCGCGGCCAGGAAAGTAAGGAAAGCACCGGTGAGACGTGCTTGTCGGGCCGCAAATGCTCAGAGACGTGAGAAGAAAGGCCACTGACAGGCAGTAGGTCACTAGGTCACAGGGCAGTGACACAGGTCAGGGAGAGATATCGGGCACAATAAACGCTGCGAAGGCAAACACAGCCCTACGCATTATCTCCATTAATAGAAGTAACACAGCCCAAGTGTTATCTAAAGTAATACACCAGAGTATACTGTCACGCAGGGCGGACCGATAAGAAATAGAGCGCAGCGCGTTATCTCCTTTAATACGCGCCGGGCGCGATAACGAGGTGTGAAGCGCGCCAGCCAAGATGTACACCGGGCGGAGAGATAACATGCCACCGGCCAGAGACGCGATTATCGTCCTGAAAGTATAAGCGTACGGGAAAATGAGTGGAAAGAGAACGGACAAGAAGATGAGTGTAAAGAAGTACAAGCGGGCGAAGGACAGACAGACAGACAGGCGAGAGCAAAGACACGAAGAACGAGGGCGTGCGGGAAGATGAGTGGAGGCAGAATAGACAGTAGGCGAGAAGCGAAGTGCACCAACCAAGCAACGAAGCCGGGAATCCGCAGTCACGTGCCGAGAACGGGCCTGCAACGCAGCAGTCCAGTAAGTCCACAGAACGAGAGGAAGTGAGGCAGGCCCTCACCACCACAGATGCCGAGACACACCCAGATTCCAGTGCCAGGTGCAAGAAGACATCACCCCGCAGCCAGATACAGACTCTTTGGGGTAAGTGTACCCATGCCACCCGCGGAGAAAACTAGGTCAGGTTATACGATCTGCCAACCAACCTAAGTGCGCCGCAATTTAAGTACGACATGAACTGTCTACAGTGACCAGTGTAGTTAGGCCTTCAGCAAGGAACCGATGTAGAACATGTCTTAAGTTTTGTACCGAGAAATGTTTACAAGTATGTTTACATTTGCCCTAATGGCAAACACCGCGGGCAACAACCGAGAGATAGTAAAGAGGTTATTTTTTTTGTTCTTCCACGACTCGTGTAGTCGTCGTAAAGTTAAAACGTAACATGTGTCAGTGTGCTTTGTGTATTGTCGTCAGCCATTTGTTAAAAAGTTCCAGAGTACCAGACATTAGAAATAACTCTTGAACCGAGTTACCAGCCTAGATTTAAGAGTGTTTATTCTTTGACGACCTGTGTAGTCGTACGTAACGTAAAATTATTCCTGTCACCAAAACGTAAAGCTTTGCCAGCAGTGCAATAGATACAGGCCTTCAGCCAACTGGTTGTTTGCATAACTCAAGAAGGTTTTCCGCTTTACCAGGAAACAGAAGCGCCGAAGAACAAATAAGGTAGGAGGTAATTTTGAAGGTCATGTTGTGTAACCCTGTCATTTGTAACATGTAAATTGGTGAGTAACCAGGTAAGAAAGTTGATGTGTACTGAACTGAGTTTCCGAGGGGTGTGGCATTAAGTTGGTTGATATTTAGTGAGTCAAATGGATAGCAAGGAGTTACACTGTGCTGTAACATACAGTCGACGGTAGGAATAGAACCCCAGGTAGAAGTGCATCAGTTTTAGGGAGAATAAACGCCTTGTGTATTGTAACCCGCAGACCCGGAGTGTTAGGCCCTTTTTACAAATAGGGCGCGCGCCAACAGCCAGGCGGTCAGATAAGATGACCGCGAAAGAAGGGAGAGACGGAGGGGAAGTAACAGCTGCCGCAGTTCAGGAGGGAGGAAGCCCCGCGACCAAAACACGTAGCGCGAGCCAAGAGCACAGAGTAGGTTACCTTTCAGAAGCAAAATTATGCCGAAATCAGGCAAAGATGGGTCAGCTTCGAAGAGAAAGGGGGAAATTTGACGTGACGTCTTTTGGGAATAGGGGCATCGCTGACCCACTTTGCGAGCATATCCTAGTTGACACGTGCCACGAGGCAGGTGACGGGCCACAGTACACGTGTCGCTGAGGCGTAGGCCGCCCTGCCACCCCCCTTCACCCCCCTAGGCCTCTCGCCTGCCGGGAGATTTGTGGAGCACAGAGGTTTCACGAGATATCGAAACGCAGTTCGCCTAAGTTAGGGAAACGCACCACGAAGAAATAGCTGACAAGCTGGATATTGGTGCCGAGAAAGTCCCCCCTGCCCATTAGTACCATGCCGAGAGGTTAGATCAGTAGACCATCAAGCAGCCAGTTGAAGATCGCCGCGCAGAGAGAGGTCAGCCGCGCCATTTTGGCCGGGGGCAGATCGGACCCCTGGCCACGTCAGTAGAACATCACCACAGTGAGACGGCAGCAACAGCGGGCCTTTGCCAAAGGCTGCTCATCGCCGGAGCTCACCCACCACAGCTGACATCATTCCAGCAAGAGTTAAGTATACAATCACCGTCAAGAGAAGTCCCCCTCCATCACGAAGTCGTTAGCAGTCAATCCGAGTAACCAAATCATCACAGTACCACACCTCTCAAGTGCTGATGTATTTTATTTGTGCTACATTCGAGACAATATATTCGTCCTTCAAATTGAAACTGCCAAAGTCTACATTATTACAAACCCCTTAACCTTTAAGCACATTATAGTCGGTGCTTGGAGGCATTAACTCTGACCCTATAAGCCACCATGTCTTCCACAGCGGCGGTATAGCGTCAAAATTTTATTTGATAATTAGTTTATTTTAAATTTGAAGAGCTGTGGACATTTTGGGTTAACCTTGAATATTAATAATGAAAGCAAGAAATAACTGAGTTTGATTAAATACTTTTGAAAGCCCTTCTTAAAATCTGCTTCCAAGTTACCAAGGTCATGTTCTGTTGCTTGCATTAATTCAATTGCTAGAAAAGTCATGCAATGTTATTCGGTTATTAAATACAATCTTGAGCGCACAAGGCAATGGAATGACTGCACACCTATTTCGCAATTACTTGAAAGTAGATTGAGACTGCGCAGCATGTAAACACTTAGCAAACCTTGTTTCCTTCTTCATGGTAAAACTGCTTGGTAAAACACAAACACTGAAATTTGAATTTCTTGCTTCAAACCAGAAATTCATATTCCACCTAGGTCTACATAACATTTTGCTATGAAGCAATAAATAATATCTACTGTCAACAGTAGGGTCTACGAGCTTAAAGTTTATTCTCCGAATGCAATTTGGTACAATTCAGAACATATGGTTATACATGTCCAACAATTATATTGAGCCTTGCCACCACACATACATAACACTCTATGAAAACATATTTTCATTATAAAAAGTAGACAATGCACAAGTACTCACAGGGCAGTACCCTCACTCTCACACACGCACACACACACACACACATGCATGCACGCACGCATACACACACAGAGAAAAGCCAGACAAACACATTTTCCATGCCCATTTCCGCCAATTGCAACAGACATATTTTCAGTAATATTTCATAACGAAAATATCTGCAAATTATTTGTTTATTTCGAACAGAGTTTGCAAAATGCGTCCGTGGCTGTCACTATGTCAAAAGCAGCCAAAGCAAGTAGTAATTGGCTAGTTTCTGACCGGAAGCATGGTGCAGATGGGGAAAGTTGTGGAGGGGAGAGGCAAAAAGTAAAACAATGGGTAGTGAGAGGAGTGAAAAAATCACCAGTAACTTGCAGAGTTTAAAATGTTTACGTATTTACTATGTTATTCTCTGTCTCATGTAAGTTGGCGAGATTTTGACAGTTTGCCAATGTTTACTTTTAGTTTATGTATCCTTTCGCCATCAGCTGGTGCGTCAAGTGGAGGCTGTATTTTTTTATCAACACATTGTCAGCTAATCTACTTACCATTGTACTGTAATCCGAAACTAATTGAAAGATATTTTAGACTGACATCTGTCTAAAAAAATTAGAAGGTTATAAAAGTAAAAATATAAAACCTTGTAAAAAATAAAATATTTGCTAACTCTTTTTTAATTTGTCTGAGACAGTGAATTTGGGTTAACATTTGTGAGATGGTAGTTGTAGCTATTATCACACTTTGGATGTTATAGCTAATATATTCGAGTTGGAAATATGTGACGTGGAATAACGTTAGAATTGCTTAAAAACTATTCACGCGTGTCCCACTTTCTTTGGAAACAAGGTAATGGGTTTTAGGGAGAACTATATGGCGTATAATTTATGTAGATGAACGATTACTGGCCGAATAGAAATTACTAGTACTCAAAATCGCTGTACACGAAATAGGTGCTACTTTAAAAATTATGCAGAGCTCGCAGAAAAATAAAACTATTGGTATCTGTTCGTAAATTTGTTAGCATGAAAGATTTCTTCTCTGGCTGGTAATGCTTCAGAAAAGAGCAGATAGATGGCGTGCACGGCATGACAGAGCGAGGTTTGAGCTGTTTACATTGCTCAATAGATAGCATCTTTTTAAGAGTTGAATGTTCTTCTATTACTGGTGCTGAACAAAACAAATTTGAAATATATTTCGTCAAATTATTAGAAAAAATAATTCAACAATATTATGCAATATTTCTGTATGCTTTTGGAATTAATATAAAGCACGTATGGAAAGCATGATTGGAAAGGGGGATACGATGATGTAAAAGGTTTTGAAGTTGCGTTTCATTTGGATACGGATCGTTTTATTGTGCATTTATTTTTGAACACCTAACATTACTACTTTGTCACAAAGTTCAGTTTGTAACACTTACAACCATTGTTTTGTGACCTCGTAAAATAAATGTATTAATTAATCTAGGAACTCTTTCTTATCTGCATATTTTCTGCTTGTGTAATGTGCGTTGGGAGTGCACTCAGAATAGCCAACGTAATATTAACTTTTGTTCGTTCGTGCATCAGGTGATACAGGATTATGTAAATGGCACTTTGTTTGTGTTGTATACATCAAATTGCCACTCACCGACTATCAGAATCTCGCCAACTTATATGAGACAGACCATAGTACACACAGCAATGAAATTGGACGATACTGTGTAAAATGAATCTACTTATGGTGGAAGGGAAAAGTGTTCAAATGTTAATTTACACAAAGCAATGGTGATCCCCTGATGCCACAAGTTAGACAATGTCCTAAGCTACATTTGTCTTTGGTAGACAAGGTACAGCCTGTCCTTACACGACTCCTACATCGTGACACAGAGAATGAATAATTCTCTCCAGTTCACTTAAAGGCTTACTTCGGTAACAAAGGATGTGAACGTTTTAACATTGTGTGTTCAGTCACAGAGCCCTGTGAAATTGTTGTGGTTCTTGCTGTATTTCTACAAGTGATTTAACCCAAAAATGCAAATCCAATTGCAGTGTAAAAGGTAGAGAAGTGGGGCTTGATCAACCTAAGTTGGGGCAAACATTTCAAATCTGTTTTTAAACAAGCACAAATCACGCCAAATTAAAACAATATATTGCTTGGAATAATTACATAAGAATCCTATGCCTCAATTATTTGGCGTGTAAGCAGTTTGCCATAGAATAAAGTAAAATCACATAAAGCGGCCAAACTACGCTATTATACAACCGCGATGATGAACAGGCACAAACGTCATTCTTTACAAAAACATTGGCAGTATACAACTAGGCCAGAAGAGCAGAAGCTGTTAAGGGGAGGCCATGAAAGGCTTTGGCATTTCCACCCCACGCCTTCCTGCATCAATACAACCACCTCTGCAGTAATTTCCCCATCACGGCAGGGGTATCGGGAGACATCCCTTTCTCATTTCAAACTTTGTCGCTTGTGGCGCAATGAGCGTGCAAACTACATATGATGTATGTCTCTTTTACAGCAGAGAGATCATTTTTTTGTGTATGTTGTTTATGAACATGAATAAAAGATCATGTCACAAGCGCAGGCCGTTTACTGCTTCAGTGTGCTATAAAAATTGGTAGAACTGAGTAAAATTTGTGATGCACCATTGGTTACGTTGTTTTTGAACACAGGTAAATTTTGAAATCCTCTTCTAAAACCATATCATACATGTGCTGACTGCAGTATACATATTAAAAAATAACCAGGAAATTTGCCTTTTTTTTTAAAAAGCAGGTGAAATTATTTTTTCATTAAAACATCATTAAAACAGATACTTTTAAACTTACTTTAGGAATATAAGTTTACAGGTTATGTGTTGTGCATTACTTGAAATGTTTGCCTTTGGGTCATGAAAGACAAAAGTATTATCTTTTACGTCTCTTAAAATGGCACCAGTTAAATTTTTCAAAAACCGAAGCTGCACCAAGATTACCACACAATCTCATATTTCACGACCGAGTCGACAGTCGTAGCGCAAATGACTCGCGTAATGGGCTACGTGGTTTGGTTTGGAAACATACGAACTTTGTTTTTTCAGCAGTCTTCAAATATTCATTCCTTGCTGTAAATGTTGCTTTGCCTGGTTGGTGAGAATGCCTGTTGTGATGACACGCGTAAATTGTGGTAAAAAAAGAAATAGCATTAACACAGTAAACTGGAATAGACACATTTCATTCTGCTGTAAAAAAAAGTGACGTGGTTGGGCAGCAATCAACCGAAAGTTTTTTTTGCAGAAATCTAACAAGAAAATACGGCTCGCAGAAAGTGAAGGAATAGCTGATGTAGGTAAGTTTAAGATAATCGTTGTAATGACGCAATATTCTTAATTTTTCGGGACACAGGTGTAAAATTCTTTTGTGTGTATTTAGCTTTGGAAAGCTTCGTAATATTTTGTCAGGTTTCAAGTTAAAGCCGCGGTGGTTCGTTTCCCGTGTTTGTTTGTCGAGCAGACGTGTGCTTTTGAAGGTTATCGAATGGACATCTGCTGTTTACGTTGTAACAGGAGTCCGTTTACCGTCTAGTTTCAAAAGTTGTTGTTTTGGTTATGCGGCCGTTGCGGGTACAATAACATGTTGTGAGCGCGGGACACAGCGTAGTTTTGGATGACGCTACTGGCAGATGCCGGAGGCCATGCGCTTATCTTAGGAGAAGGGGGAGATAGGCCTGCCTAATATATACTGGTGGTGCCTATCGCCTAAAAAGAAAGTCACCAACCGTCGAAGAAGACGCGTCGGGCGTGAGAAGACGCACCAACCCGAAAGGGCGTAGGTCGTTAGGGTGCCAGGAGGGAACGAACATCCCTCCTGCCTTCGTAACTTAGTCTTGCGATGCAAGGTTGAGACACTAATAAACTGTAAACAACTGTGGCGCTGTTTTCTGCACTGTTATAACTAATTGTGAAAGTTCGTACTCCACAAACTGGAAAGTCGTCTGTGCACTGTGAAACTTCAATGATAAATAAAGTATAAAGCAAACTAATCTGGAACTTATTTTTTTATTAATCGGCGTCACCTGGTACTGAGTCTCGTATTCTAACTATGAGCAAGCCGTGGCAACGTAAACATTCGGCAGGGTAATACTTCCGCAACGTTACAACATGGCGCCCAACTGTGCGGCTGCATTATTATAAATACGGAAGTAATAGTACGGAACATTACACCGTCATACATGAGAAACTTGAAGTGAGAGTGGAGACTTGAGATCGCCATCGCCACACAGTAGACCTGGTATCTGATATGTTATTTTATTTTGTAAAAGATTTACCATTGACAAATGAGTCATCTTAAAATCTTTTGTTTGCAGTATTAGACAAACTAAATTTTTATATATAACATATTTTCCTTTGTGTTTTAAAGAAAAAGATTAACCACAACTCGTCATTTGTCAATTCTTTCAGGTGAAGCAATACTGTTGAAATAGGGGCACAGAAAGCATGTTCCATCACATCAACTTGACATTATGATGAAATCTCATCTGCATGTAAGTTTGCCTTGTTTTATAATGCGTAGTTTCTTTCTTTTCTTAAAGCACATTAGGAAGGTGGGTTATTATTACTATGGCAATCACTCGGTGTATCAGTATGTAGGGCTCAAGCACGAATTTAGATGGTACATTAAACTCCCCTCCTTGTTTTTAGTAATGTAGATCACTTGTAAATTTTTCAGAGGTGACCCTTCTGCATTAATTCTAATGACGCGCCCCCCATGTAAAATACTTGTGTAAATCATCNTGACGCGCTCCATCTTAACCCGTGCAACTGGTTTCAAGTTGAAGTAACCTTGAATAAAGAATATTGTTAACATTGATTGCAATAAAAAAACTTCACTTAAGGGATCTGCCTGGCTAAGCCGCCAAATAGTGTGCATTTCTTCAGGAAATAACTGTTTATCCGAAAACTACGTCACGTGTGAGAGTGATGACGGCTTATGAATAAATAAAATTTAAAGTTGTTGCACGTCTAACACACATGTGCATTTTGTTTAACTCTAATAATAAAACATAATTTGGAAATTATATTAAATGAAGTGATAAGCATAAACAAGTATTCCAGAATCATATCTAATTAAAGTATCTCCGACCAAATGTATACATAACCCCTCAAAAACTGCAATGTTACATAAAAACCCCTCACTTTGGAAAAAACTTTTAAATTTGTTACTAACCGAAATAAACCTGTGTTGATTCTCTATAATTGCTGCAATAAGTTTTTTACATTTAAATTCAAAATTTACAATCATTACATATTCTTGCTACAATCTTACAATAGTTTAATAATACAAACATTCACTTAAAGTCTTTTCTTCTTAATATACCTTAATTATCATATAATTCCTCGCAGGAAAACTGTCACAACACATTTGTATTGTTATTTTATCTATCATAATACATTAATATAATTATAATAATAACACAGTATTAATACAATTAATTTTTTAAATTACATATATATATATATTTCTTACTATACAGACTAATACAAGTATTTTCTTTTTACAATGTTCATCAGTTATTGATGTTATTTTGATCTCCAAGGCCTGAGAAAGGTCACACACCAATTTTGCAACCTTTACTCTATATACATTGTGACCTATAGTTTTTTATAACCTAAATGGACCTTCTTATAGTTTAAAAAACCTTGCAATATTTTAATCTATCTGTGATGATAAATGATGTGTGGCTATTAATACCTCATCTCCTGCATTGAATATTACCAGTTTACCATGCTTGTCCCATCTCACCTTTCTTTGTTTAGCTTTCAACTCCAGCCATGAGCAATACAATACTTAATAATTCCTTCTCTGTTACCATGTATCCTATTTCTGCCAAATTTAAAGCTCTGCTTGCAAAACTAATTGGGAATTGTTCCCCTTTTTCATTTACTTGAAAAAGCATTGCTGCTAAGGCATCATCCCATGCATCACATGCAATGTAGAATTGTCCTCAATTCCAGGATGGTGCAATAAAATTTCCATTTCTAGTTCAGCTTTTAGTTTTCTCACTGCTTTTGCTGAGAGAGAGAAAGAGAGAGAGAAAGAGAGAGAGAAAGAGAGAGAGAAGAGAGAATAGAGAGAGAGAGAGAGAGAGAGAGAGAGAGTAGCAGCAGCTTTTGTTGCAATCAAAATGTTATCTACACAAATTGTAACTAGTTCTAGTATTTCTGGTATTAACACTTCCTCTAGACCTCGAACGAAATGGCTTACCGACTTGTTTAATCCAAATGGTACTCTTTTAAAACAATATGTTTTTCCTTAACGAGGAAATGCTGTAACTGGTTTTGACTGTGGTGTTAGAGGAATTTGCCAGTATGAAGCTACTAGATCTAACTTTAAGAAATATGAGCAACCCTCAAATATTTATAACAGTTCATCTATGGGATTAGGGGCATCCCTATCAGGCACTAGAATTTTATTTTATTTGCGAGCATCCAGACAAACTCTCACCCCCCACCCCTCTCCTTTTATTTACAACAATAACCACATGATTTAGGTATTTTGAACTACTACTCTCAATTATGCCAACATCCACCAAATTTTGAATTTCCTGATCAACTGCAGGTCGTAGTGAATGTGGTATTGGGTATGGTTTTTGTACAAACGGTTTGTGTTCTCTGATTTGTTAAGTACATTCATAATCTTTGTTAAGCTTTGGAAAATTAGCAAAAACCTTGTGTTCTTTTAAAATTTGCTGGAATTTTTGTTTCTCTGCATTATTCCCTCCTTGTAAAATTACATCATTCATATCTTCCTGCGTGTAGTAAGTTAGTGCAATAAAATTACAAGACAAATTAAGGTCTTTGAAACCCTTTTCCCCCATGAACAACTGTAAATGACATGAAACTGCCAAATTTTGTTCTCTTCCAAAATCCATTTTAACTCCTAATAATTCTACACAATTTTTGACTTAATTTATGATAACTTACTGTTCCCTCAACCAATCAATGCCCAAAACAACATTTTCATTTTATTCTTGTACAACTAAAAAAGCAATCCACATTTTTTTCTCTGCAATGTCTATTTCCATAATGACTTGTTTTTTTTCTTTTTGATTTCTGATCCCTGTACCTCCTTTTATGGTGATGTTTGAAACAGGTAATACTGCTATTACACTTTCCCCGTCCTTATAAAAATGATTAAACCATTCTTCTGACATAGCAGATATTTCACTTCCTGAATCTATACGCATGTTAAGTGTCTATATTTAAACTTGGAATGTATCCTTTAACATAAGGTCAAATACCCATATTCCCATGAATGACCTTTTCATGGGTGTTATTTTCCTCTAAAAGTGCTTCCACTTCAGACTGCCACTCCTCATTTAATTGTGAATTATTAGTATTAATGGGATATCTATGATGGGCCTGCAAAATATGACATTTGTTTTCTTTCCTCAAATTTTCTACAAGGGAGGCATCTGACGGTAATGGTATTCTATCTGCTAGACAAAATTGTTCGATTTTACTTCGGCCTTGCTTATGTTGTTACCTGTCCTCCGACTGGCTGTCATCTGACCACACCACATCTCTCCATCAATCAGCAATGGCAAGATGCGAGACAACCAGAATAATTTTCTTTTGGGCTATGTTTAATAAACATTGAATACTTTTTACCCTCTTGGAAATAATACATACTAACAAAGAATATATACAATACTGAATATCATTTAGAAACTAGGGAAATATACTTACACGTGTTCTCTACGTCAATAAACAATTAAATTAACTAAAGATTATACTGCATTTTGTTTAACCCATATAATAAAGCATAATTTGGAAATATTATAACAAAGTGAAAACGTAAGCAAGTATTCTGTAATCATATACAATTTAAAAATTTATGACCAACTGTAAACATACCCCCTCAAAAACTGCAATGTTACAATACAGCTTGGAAAAGTTCAGGAGCTGAACTCGCCAGCAAATGCTGAGCCGGGAAAGCCATTGACAGACTAAATAAAATGCAGTTATGCTTAAGTGAGAAAAAAATAAGACTTTCAGGCATGATGTAGACAATAATACAAAACATATTGTTCATCACTGAGCCAATATTTAAACCACAAACTACATAAACCCATAAGATAGAAGAAAGAAAAATTACTTCCCATGGACAGACGCTATGTCATATTGCAAGGTGGTTCCAAATTGGAATGAACTCCCAGTCCAACAAAAATTATACGGATATAAATGACCAGTTTTTAAGAAAACTGACAAAAGTATAAAAACTCACTTTTACTAATAATTTTCCATCCCTGTGTAAATTACATATTTAACTTGTTTACAATATGCAATACCATCTAAAATGGATCTAATTAACCGGCTATGTTGGTTGGCTTAATACATAATAAATCTCTTTATTTTCTAATGCTTTCATATTATAGGCGCCTTACATAAAAGATCATAATTTATATAACAAATCTCTCATAAAATGAGTGTTATTGTGCAAGCAACTATTTCTGTAATACAGTAGAACTCCTATTTTACACTTTTCGGGGATGAATGTAAAATGGTGTAAATGGGGGGAAAGTGTAAATTAAGAGAAACAATCTAACTCGAACACTGTATGTTGAAGAGTTAATGTTGATGTAGAATGGGTCAAAAGGTTTTAGTTTAATGAGTCCAAATCATTTGTATTATATTTCAATCATGGTTTTCTATTTGGGTAGTCATTGTAGTAAAGCATTTTACTAACTTGAAGAATTTTTTTTTCTTTACTGTGTAACAGCAACTGGTAACCTTTTTATTCTTCGACTTTCCCAGTGGAATTTTTAAGTTGTATTTAGAACCAAATCACAGACTAATATATATATATATATCTCAATTTAAGTTATCCTTTAGTCTATAATCCTGCTGCAGATATGATAAATAATTTTTTTCCCAGAGTAAACGTTTTCAGGGGTGATACTTTAACCTTCCAATGAAATTGTGTTGTTTTCATATTATTGCACCCTCAATAGTTGCATTAATGTGTTTTATAAACAAAACTACAATGTACGAATTTCCAAATTTTGTTAACGACATCAATTTAAAATAAGTGTAAATCTAGGGAAACAATATTAAGTTGCAGTGTAAATGGCAGGAATTTAATACATTGTGAACATAGGGAAAATGGTGGGACCTGAATAAATTAATGTATTTAAGGAGAAAATGTAACTGAGAGGAATGTGAAATATATACTGTATATATAAATGTTACATTCCTTGGTCCTATCCAGTACCACATTGGCACTTTATAGTCTTGAACGCCAGTTGGTGAGTTGGGGCAGCAGCATTTGTGGCATTTCAAAATAGTTTTTGAAAAGTTCCTTAAGGCGTGCCATAGAAATAATAATTCGTAAAACATTTAAATGTTTGCAGACTTTAGTAGTAGGTGTGTTTTTACTATTTCTATGCTTTTATTGTATCGTATCATGTGTATTTAAGTTATGTATATGATACATTTACCACACAACTTTTCAAGCCAGAGAATCTTATTTGCATAGCAAAAGTTGGTAGGCCTATGTATATATTGATAGTGAAATGACTATAAGAATACTTTTTGTGCCATGCTTATGTGTACTGTATTACACATACAAGGTCTTAAAATTACTTTGATTTGATAGTTGCAAGAGTAAAATATTATAGAAAAATTTATATTACATAGTTTGTGTACAATGCTTCAACTGGAAAAATCTTCTGAATAATTAGAATTTATTGTGTACGTATAGTTCAGGGAACAAAATGTGATTGAGACAGAGAATTTAGTTTCGTGTTTTGTGCAGCCAACCTGGTAGTTTTTCCTATCAAAAACTGGGAAGTTATTTATATCAAAGTGCACCACAGCAGAACACAAAAAGAAAATTATGCACAATTATAGAATATTATTTTTATAATCTTTAAAATATTGTTTGGGAAGGTTATGATTCATAAAAGTTGCTAATTGCAGTTTACAGTGTCTTTATGTCATTGACCAGGTATTGGATTATGAGTAATCTGGTAAACTTTTATACCTGTATGGTTTTTAATGATCAAAAATTTCAAGCAACAGGCAAGACTTACTTGCTGCAAACATTGCAATGCTTGTAGATACTGAAAAAAAATATGTATCTGGATGTATTTTTTACTAAACTTTGACAGTCAACAGCTTTTACTTTGAAAGAATACTGTTAAAATTTGAAGCATGTTCATGTTTTAAGAAGAAATTGGACATAAGTGTGATGGGAGGAGTTGCGAACTTTATGCAAACCTTTGTTATCATTCATCTTGTCGAATCAGACTATTGCATAATAAGAGACCATTTTCTTTAGATTTCAAAACAATTTCATTAAATTGAAGAGTTCGAAGTTGTACTGATCACCACAGTAGTTATTGTAATACTGTCAACTCTCGATTCTACGGCCTTCCACGATTCCCGGGAAAAGGGTTGTTATTAGAATTTTCACCGATATACACAGACCACCAATGCCTATTCTTAAAATTTCCGCTTAAATCGTACTTATGCTGCCTTTGAACGGCTCTTCGAGCAAAATTATACGCTATAGTAATAAAATACTGCCAAGTCTCGATTGTATGAGTACTCAAGTTACTTGGGAATGGGCTCGTATGTCCTATGCTCTTGCTTAACTTTGTTTAAGCTTTAAATGTTTTAACCCCCCAAAACACAAAAACTGTGTTTTTCATATTAAGTCCATGTTCAGTCGGTTCTAGTAAGACAGGCAACACTTAGTTTTAATTAAAAATTGTTTATATGTTTGACGCGTCTCGCGTCCCAAAATATATTTCTTCGTCAGAAGGCGCACTCTGTCGAAACTCGTAGGCTGGCTACCGCAATAAATATTAAGGGTTTGGCGAGCGTGCTAGACGAATGACGCCAGGATTCCGAGGCGGAATGAACACGTGGCGTAGGGGCCACATGCGGAGAAAGACAGGCGCAGCTGCGTCTCGCAGCTACAAGGGGACACTAAGCTCACACCAGCAAACTGCGTCTCTCCCGAGCCGGCTACCGCAATAAATAATGAGAGCTTTTGGCGAGCGTGCGAGAATAATAGCAACGCGATATCCGGAGGCAGAAGAAACACGTGCGCCGACCAAGGGCCCACCAAGTGTTCCAGTACGTGCAGGGCGGAGCAATGAACTTCGATGCCAGAATTGAGGGACGACACTGGGCCCACGTGCGGGTAGCCGGAGCGCCGAACACGTTTTTACGACCCAGAGGACGCGGCGGTCAGCCTGGCCACATGCAGAGATGATGCGAGTTGAATATGGCGAACGAGCTTACAAAAACACGAGGTAGAGGAAGGAACGGGGCAGTCTGCTGATTTCAAGCAAGGAGTGCGGATTGGAGCCGGGAGGAACGAGACGTCAACACCGGTCGGCGAGAAACTGTCGCAGCCCAGGCGTCGCAGCCCGTCCACCGAGTGACGGAGGGGTCCCGAGGTCGCCGGCTAGGAGATGGACCATCGCCTCGAGACAGCTAAGTAGAGACATACAGGAAGTGTGACGAACCTTGCTCCCCACGGCACAAATCGCCGCGTCAAGCCCTACATAGCCTACGTAGCTAGGGGAGGGGGGGGGAAAGAGAGAGAGTTGTCGTGTGTTCATGTAGAAGTTAAACTGTTCGAAAATAAAACTGACATATGTTAACTCGCAAGAAGGTGAATTTATTTGGTAAATTGGACCTAGGGATAGTAGCGTCAACATATTCCTACGCCCTAACACGGAGGGCTAGTATCATGTTTTAATAGAGAGAGATTTTCCAACAAAAATGATACCATTAAAAACCACATATGACCTCTGAATTTGGCCAAAATTAAGTATAAACACAGTGTGCCATGTAACTGTTTACTATTGGAATGTCCATTTTCAATGGCTTTTTAACAAACAAAAAAAAAAAAAAATAAAATTGCAATATTAACGAAACACTAACATATTTTAATAGGCAGCCATTTTTTCCTAATAAAATTGTATCCCAGAAATTTATGCAAGACATAACATATCGACAAAAATTATGTAAACATTGTACGCACCATAGATTTTAACAAATTCACATTCCATTTCTAAAGAGTTTTTGCAGGAAATTCAGAGGATTTATTTAGGAAATGATTACTTATTATTAATAAAAAATAACTTATTAAAATAGCATTACATGGTTCCCACAACATTGGGGTGGAAGAAGGGTGGTTGTTGTGATACCGTAAGTATTTCTTCTCTAAGCTGTGTGCAGAGACGGGAATAGGAAAGGCTGTGTGTGTGTGTGTGTGTGTGTGAGAGAGAAAGAGGCTGCGCACATGCACCCTGCGATCGATACCACAGCCGCTTGCCCAGCAAGGGCTTGCTTTTTTTTTGCTATAGGTTTCAGCGCCAACTGCTCTGCTTGTTGACTGGCATGTGATTTATCATATGCTAGCACAAAGACAGTCTTTAATCTCGCATTAAAGAAAAGGTTTTATTACCCCAATTTTGTTGTATGGGCATACATATTGCCATTAAAATGAATATCTAGAAGTGCTGATTAACTTAAATAATTGGATGACACAAAAAAAAAAAAAAAAAAACTGACACTATCTGGCGCACGTTCCAAGCGTTAGTTACCAGTGGCCAAATGTTGTTACATTATTTATTCAGCTGTCAATAATTGAAACTTGATTTTTCAGTTGAAGAATTCTGAGATGTGCATTACGCACTNAAAAAAAAAAAAAAAAAAAAAAAAGGCTTAACAATACCTGTAAACTGTCACGAAAGAAGGATGATAAAATATGTGGAAATGTCTGTTATCCCTCTGATTTTCCTCTTTTGCATCATTCCTTTCCCTTCTCTATCTCTAGGCAACCCCTTCTGGTCACCCATCCACCCCACCCCTGCAATACACAGTGCCAGTGATCACTATTTTTGTCCTTTTCTACATCCCTGTTGCCAGTGTTTCCCTTCAGCGCATCAGCAATACATGGGCAAAAAGGCATGTACGAAAATAGAAACAATACAGTGGCTCAGCGGTTTGACATGGCAGAAACTAACATCAATGTGTGGCAGACAGAAAAAGTGGAGGGAAAAGTTGATATTTACATCTGGACTCAGTTGGAAGGAGGGAAGGGGCTGCACCACTCTTTTTTAAATGAGTGGATTCTCACATTCCAGTACGCCACACCATAAATTAAGTTTAGGTAAAAAAAAGGGCAAGAGGATAAGAGAGAAAGAAAGAGCTGACTGATGCGAGTTCTTTGTCTGCAGACCGGAGGAGGAGGGACGAGTGACAACAGTTGTACAAAGCAGCCACTGGTACACACAAAGCAGACACCAGTGGCCTCATGCGCGTAAGGCAGCCACTACTCAAGGTTAGTTAGGTATATTCATTCATTTGCATTCCTCAGAGCTCAGTTGTGAGAAATGGAACAAGTAAATTTACCATAACGCACACACAAGCAAACATGCACACGCGCACGCACACACACACACCCCCTAACTTATTCCCATCCTTGCACACGCGCACGCACACACACACCCCCTAACTTATTCCCATCCTTAGACACGGTACAGTCAGCACACGACTCCGAGCGAAGCAATACTTACCATGTCACATCATCCACCCTTCTTCCATCACAATGTCGCAGGAACAATATAATGCAACATTACTAATAAGTAATTTTTTTTGTTAATAATAAGTAATCATTTCGTAAATACATCCTCTGTATTTCCTGCAAAAACCTATTGAAAATGGAATGTGAACTTGTTAAAATCTATGCGGCATACAATGTTTACAAAATTGTTGTCGACAAGGTAGGTCTTGTACGAGTGTCTGGAATACCATTTTGTTAGGAAAACGTCTGCCTATTCAAACAAATTAATGTTATTATAACATTGCATTTGGATTTTTTTTTGTGAAGAGGCAATTGAAAATGGACTTTGCAATTGTGAACAGTTATGTGGCATGCTATTTTTAGACCTAATTTTGGCAACATTGAGAGGTCCTATATGCTTTTTAAAGGTATCACTTTTGTTGGAGGACGTCTATCTATTAAAACATATAAATTATTTTTAAAAACAAAGCGTTCGTTGCCTGTCTTACTAGAGATGACTGAACAGGACTTAAAGTGAAAAACAGTTTTTTTTCCTGCGTTTTGTGGGGTTAAAACTGACGCGTGAACGGCCTAAGGAATGAGACGTCCTATCAAAATAGGGTGCTTTTGTTTCTGCGCAAGTCAGTTGCGCATGTAGGGGCGGACTCTACTGAGAAGGCGTCAGAATGATGGCCGGTCGGCTTTGCACAAGGACGAGGTGATTCCTCAGCGCGATGGGCACACGTGGTTGGACTGGCTTACCACTGGCGTCGTTTCCCTTCGGCAGTCGCTGGCTCCACTCTGCTGTCTTCAGCTCTGGCTGGAGCAGGTGGTTAGGCAGGCTGGCTCGGGTGTCGCCTGTCGATGGTTGAGGTGTCAGCTGGCTGTCCGGAACGTGGTTGACTTGTGGAGTCCCACTGATAGCCCGTTGGTCAAAAGGTACCACTCCTATGGAGAAAGTGTACTACCGGCGGAGTAGTTCAATGGCAGGATGGGCAAATCCGGGAACCCTAATTAGGAGACCAAAGAGGGAGACAGTGGAGTGAGGCTCCACTAGGTGTCAGACGGCTTGTGCTCTCTCCCGAAGGGATATACAGTTGAAGGCTGTTATAGGTTGATTACTTAGGGGGTGGCAAGATGCAAGAATAGCAGCTGTCCTCCATGCATTCCTCTTGCTCTCTCGTTCTTGGGAGTGACCGTTATGGACAGGAAAGGTGCTATGGTTAATACTGTAGTGCACGGCAGGCACCCAACCCCTAGCTAGAGTATACTCCAGCAGTTTCTTCATCAACCCTTGTCAGAGCTGACACTGCCTTCGGCGAGTTTATACGCTCTGGAGGGAATGGGTTAGCTGATTTAGTTGATCCAGATGCTTCGTCGTGTGTCTTTCTAGTAGTTAGGGCTCTACCTTACATGCACACCAGGTACCTTCTGATACCTGGTCCACAGTGTGGATAGCCACCTACTTTGTTGTGTGCGATGTACATGCAGTCCTGGTTAGTGGCTACCCGTAGTCTTAATCTATGTCTGAAACTGTTGTCAATTCGTGGCCCCCTGCTCCCTTCTAGGGTAATGCTTGCTAGGTTGGGGAAAAGGCACATTCACATCGCAGCAAGAGAAGACAGAAGATAGCTAGAATATGTGTTTTATTCTCTCAAGAATAGAAAACGGGGTCCCGTACTACCTCCTACCTCTACACACACTAGGTGTTCAACGGACTTGGTATTAGAGCAAGATAGGAGTAAGAGCCTGTCCGCTTGAGAAGTGGACAAGAGTGAACAATCAAGTAGCCGTGAAAACAACTGAACCCTAATTGTGTCTTGTAGTCCTGAAGGGAACTGGGGCACCACGTGTGGTGTACGTATCAGGTGTTGTGATTCTTGACCCCAAGTGTCAGAGGTAGCAATGACTTTTCAGCTGCACTGTTAGAGAAGGCGTAGTTTAAGAAGAACCGGTAGAACTTTGGAAGCTCTCGGGAGCGTCCTCAGCAGGACTGTGGCTGTTACTAGAGAGCCTTAACATGACTAATGCTAAGGCGAGCTATGTGAACTGGAGTTTCTGCCAGGCACAAGGAATTATATTCCTGCAAGCTGGGGGGTTCCTTCATGCCTCAACAGCTTCTGTTATTTTTGGCCGCCACTATTCTCGGGTTTGGGCTGGGCAGCAACACTGCTGCCATCTCATAGCGGGGTGGTGGCAGGGTGGTTTTATCAGCTGTGCGGGCAGAATCCGCAGTTCATTTAGGGACTCTTGCATGCAGACTGTGGCTTCTTAGCAGGTTTACAAGCGGCAGGGGTAATGACGTGACTTCCTTTCAATACATGGCACTGGACTTGGAGGCAGCCATTCGGGGTTCGACTCCCTCGGGGCACGTGACGATGCAGAGTCAAAAAGAATATTGTATAGGAAGCGTCAATTCACTCCCCCTGCATTACGATGGAGAATAATCTCGGCAATTCTGGGGCAAGGGTTGTAGTCCTATAGACGGGCTTCCTTAAGGTGCTGGATTGGCTTCTGTGCCTCTTGGCTAGACTGAGATACGGCACGGCGCTCATCTTTCCGAGTTGCACTGTCTTTCTCTCTCTTGCAGACGCTGGGCTGGCAGCTTGTTATCACTACACCCCTTGGTGTGAGTGTCACACGGCGGGGAGTCAGGTGAATGAATCGCCTCTTCAAGGTCTAGGAAAGAAAGCGTGTCGTTCACACGGAACATCTAAGGGCTAAGGTTGTTTACATAGGACATTCTACATTAGCTAAAAAAACATGACACTTAAATAGAACATAATTCTCAATATTCACATATATACATTTTTTGTTGGGTGATATTCATAGTCTTTCCCTAACCCGTTTGGCATCCACCGGTTACTTCCTGCATAATTTGTGTTTACCTACTCGCTGTCTGTTTCCCGGGCACGCCTGCTGGAGTATGTCATTGTTGGCGTGCTTCGCTCGGTACAGAGTTCAAATTTAATCACTTCCACCAACAATCGTAAATTGTTCTCGTCGGCATGTTCTACAAACTCACTGTTTTCTTTTATCACTGTTTCACTTAACTATGATGTCCTTTTGTCTCGGTAACCCCATATTATTACATCACTTATTAATTTACAAACCTGTCTTTCTTAAATTATATACAACTTTCCCTACTTATTGATTAGTCTGTCACTTGGTTCTGTCTCTCCGCGGTCAAAGAACTGCGTGTTGAGGGCAGAGCCACGTGAATTCGCATGTAGGCCTCCATGTGGTTTCCCAGTACCTGCCACCTTGGTTATGGAAGTTGGTGCGGCAGATACGTGGGAGTAGCTTTCGCCTCTCGGCTTTGTCACTTCTGGCTGGCATGTCGGCTTTGTCCTGGTCGTGCGGAAGTCAGGGTTCTGTACCAGTCTGTACCTTGCCTGTAGCACTGGGTTCCGTCTGCACTGTTTCACTGCTGAGCTCGTCTGCTTCGGCTGCTGTGGCAGGCAGAGGCAAGGGCTGGACATCGCCCTGGGCCTCGCCTGTACAGTGACACACCTCTGTCCAATCTCAATGAGACAGTTAAGCACTACCGTCTGGTACCGTCACTGCTGGACTCACATGCTTCTTTGGGTGCTGTGACAGGTGGCGGCAAGGGCAGGCATCGCCCTGAGCCTCACCTGCAGGAGGTCGGGCACCTCGGTCCCACATATTCGCCAACTTTCCAAAATTCAAATTAGGAAGACATTTCAAAACTTTAAAATTCCCACAGTGCACAACCATTCAAATAAAAAATGTGTTTGTCAAAAATTCACTCCAGGCACCCTGCCTATGTTATGTAGTTATGTAGCTTCTTATTTTCATTAAAATATTTGCAAAAATAAGATATCAATTCAAACTCATGAGAACACTGAATATACAGGTTTGCATGCACACAATAAAGAAATGTTTCGCACTGACCTTATAAACTGAAGAAAATTCATATTCAAAGAAACTGAAGTCCACAGAAACAAACAATATGAAAATAACTCGCTAGAGTTCCTAGAAAATTAGACATTATTACTTTTAAGGCATTTCATAGTTTTAAGTTGGTACGAGAAATAATATACATAAGATTCATCAATACTACAAATAACAATTCCCCGTTTTTCAAGGAATTCAGTCATTCTGAATTGTCAGGGATTTAACAGTTGCTTATTTTGCTTTCTGCAGAAATGTGTCGCTGAATGTCTGTTCGTAACAGTTCTTCTTCAAAAACTTATTGCACTGAATAATAGAAACATTTTCAAAGACATTATTTGACATTACAGAACGAAACTGAGTTCTGTTCTTTTTGACAAGGCTATTTCCCGTTTCTCTTTCACATTCAGCATTGCTATGTGGTATGGTTAAAATTCCCAGCATAACACTACATAGCCTGTCGTACTTAGATTTCACACCAATACGACATTGCTGATATTTGTACCCACTTGACTACTTCTGTACCAACAGTAATAACCAGGGAGGTTAAATCTTCCCGCTCAAGAAGGGAGAATTGATAGTGAAGTACGTCTATGACATCATCTCTAGCCGCTTTGTCGTTTACAGGCAACAGAAATGGGAATAATTTTGCAAAGAATATAACATTGCAGAAACTGACTTCTGGAATTTTTTCAACTAGAGCAGCACTCGCTTTCTTTACAACTTCACTTCTGAATGGAAATTTGCTGACTATGTAATCACAAGATGTGACAAAATACTTTCTGACAGACAAATAAAACTTCTTATCACTTTCTGTCAAATAAACTCACTTTGTCAGATGTTAATCTCCCGATTACAGAATCATGGCACAGCTGCTAATTATCAGTGAAATTATACTTACAGTATTCACCCGAAAACAAGACGACCCTGAATATAAGACAAACCCCTATATTATGATATCATGTTTCAAAAAAAAATAATTTACTCACAATTTTAATTTTCTTCCTTAGAAAATCACTGCATGGAATAACAAAAAAATAATAAGCACAATTACTTTTAATTTTTTTTGCTTAAATCACAGCATAAAATAAAAATATTAAATGACAGATTGATGCTATAAATGTACACTATAATAAATGTTAGTATTTAATATTTTTAAGACATCATACCAAAATATTGTATATGACATATTATTTTAACTCTTTTCTTTCAGAAAATACTTTCAGATTACTGTTTACAAACTTCTGTTTTGTTTACAATGTNCATATTATTTTAACTCTTTTCTTTCAGAAAATACTTTCAGATTACTGTTTACAAACTTCTGTTTTGTTTACAATGTTAGAAAAAGACATGACCATAGACTAAAATAACAATATGAACGTAGATACTCAACACTTGAAAGAAATATGTACAGATAGTGCCACCCTTATGGAACCAAAACCATTCATCATTTACTGCAGGTCGTTGGTAGTTTGGAACACGGCCATGGTATGAAAGTGTAAAAAANGGAACCAAAACCATTCATCATTTACTGCAGGTCGTTGGTAGTTTGGAACACGGCCATGGTATGAAAGTGTAAAAAAGTGCAGACTACTTTCATACCATGTTATCTAGGAGTTCCATGTTTTGAATTCTAAATGGCCACCAATATTTACATAGCAGCAGTAGGATAATGCTATAACCGCAATGTAAATAGGGAAGTTTAGATTTAACTGAATTATATTTAGCATTATTATCAATTGTGTGTATCTATATTTATATGAAAAATATATATATTTACCTGTGATGTGATTGGCAGTAGAATGGGTATCTAAACAATACATGCTTTTTGTAGGTTGAAACAGTTTGCTGTCGATTGTACGACGACCTCCCATTTTTTTAAAATACAGATTAAAGTGAAAACTATTGTCTTATTTTCGGGGGAATAGAATACGTTGTTTTCACTTCGCACCTCATAGCCAATTCTAGAGGTCCAGTAACAAAACTCTCATTACTTAAGCAGGCAGCACTGCTAAAATAATCCATGGAACCACTGTAATTGACGTTAAATACTTACTTTGCAGATATGCCTGTGCGCACACACTGATTACTGCTTAGCAACCACAATCCGTCTTTTAAAGGTGTTCTAAATGTTTGTTGTTTGTTATATATTTGAAAAATTTAGGAGCTGAACTATTAAGGCATATATGTGACGATAAGACATTTTTTAAAGTTCTGTTTGAGTTTGGTTAAAGTTCAATGAACTATTATAGCATTGCTAAAAATATTCTAGGCCAAGTTCTAGTTTGGTTCGGTGCCAAAATCTGGGTTCGTCCCACCTCTAGCAGAAACCTATTTGTTCTTGTTTTCTTGGCAACATTAAAATTACACAAATTTGCTTCCAATGCAGTTGTCTTTTTATTTACGTCCTCCACTATCACTAAATTACTGTGCATATGGCACAGCAGTGTCTAAAGCATGTGTCTCTTCCCGCTCACTCAATGTTCAAATTGCAGTTTTGAACTTTCGCCAGTTAATAATAATAATAATAATAATAATCACCACCCTCGTTCAAAATGCCACATTTGTTAGTTGTCAAGAACCTAATCACAAAAGAGAAAAGCACAGAAGATGAATAGTCAGTGCGATTGTTTAGCGCATAATTGTTACATTCCACAAAAAAATATTCATCCGTGTTATATATATATATGTACTATTTACTTTCATCATATCACCAACATTTTTGGTTAGATATATTCGTTTGTAAATAAAATACAAACAGGTGTGATTTTACCCGTGAGCTAGCGCCATAGTGATTCGGCTCGATACATATTGAATCATATGTGCAAAGATAATCTTTCGACGTTGCTGTCAATCAATTTATGAATCTTTCTCATGACGTTATATTTTGTTTACATTTTTATAGTCAACAATGCCATCACCACGCAAATAATTGTATCCACACGTATGTTAAGTAAATAGGAGATAATGCTATATAAGAAATGCAAAATTGCAAAACTTAATGTTTGTAAAAGATTTCTTCACAAGCAATTTTGTCGATGTTCCACGAATACGGGTATTATCACAGAATTTCGCGAACGAACATAATTTCTTAGTATTTTGCGGTTTACAAAAATGTATAGGCACCAGTCATGTCTTATTATCAGCACCGAAACTACTTCTACAGAAGCACACTAGATGCAGTGTTCCATCGTACATCATACACAGACCTTAAATACGCGTATTTATACAAAAATTTCCGTAAATTTTCCAACCACAACATAAAAATTTGTTTACACTCTGTGGTTGGAACTGTTTCATAACGCAATGGAAGTAACTTGCAGATGTTTACAATTTCACCTACCATACCTACATCATGAACACCACTACAAAATTTGTTTACAGGATATTTTCATTAGTTTCTTACTAACAGAAAACAGGGTATCAGAAAAGGAGAAAAAGTTACTATGAGGGAGGGCAGCAGAATAAACTGATGTGTGAAGCGATCTGAAGATTATTTAAACACGGCTTCGCTTCATCTTCACTTCACCCCAGGCGGGGTTTGAAACCAGAAACGACTTGCTAACAGCGCCTGCCAGCAAGGCCCTAGACATGGGGGCACCCACGGACACGTCAGCCAAGTTCTTTCGCCTTTACGTCAGACATCACACCAACATCCCACGTGTGATAGAAGCAAGGCAAGCGACGCACCTAAGCGACTGAGTTCGGGCAGCCGCTGCATCCCTGCATGACAGAGACGTCTGCTTTCGCCATGGAACGAAATATTGAACAAGAGCGCAGCTCCGTCCATGGGAGGAAGAGCTCGCCCCCACACCACAAAGCCCGCGGGCAGGTGGAATAATACAGTGAAACCTCTATTATTCGTTTTTCATGGGACCTACTGAAAAAAACTCAGCATGCAGGAAAACTCAACATTTGGACCACTTTCCTCAAAAAGTAAAACCTAACCGGAAAAAAATTTATTATTTTCATCCTTAGGAATACTGAGTTGATTGCCTGTAATGAAGAGTGGGCATATCTTAAATACTGGAATGCAATATAAGTATTGTATTATAAAATATTGAAATGCACTTAATTTTGAAAATCCGCGGAATGTTTACATAAAATTCACTAAATTTCTGCCAAATGTAAAAAAAAAATGGCAAAAATCAAACAAAATTTAAGTACAGTAATAAAGTATTATACGTAGTTTCATGATAATAATGCTGCATTTTATATTTTTTACTCAGCTTTGAAGGCAAATTTAACACAGTTTTTTGAGTTTGACATGCACAAAATCCGATTTTCTGAAATTATATTTTACTCCGCTAAAAATTCTGTTGCCTGCTAAATGTTTTTAAATTTGGCCAAAATAAATGCAGTTTGCTAAGTTGACAACACTCGCCATCTGGTGTGACTGTTGATATTACTGCATTACTCTTAAAAAAAGTTACTAGCGTAATTTTATCAACAGAATTAATCCGTGAAAACATACTACGTGCCTTTAATGCTTGTAATTTACATGGTTATTTATCGTACTGACCTAAAAATTATTACGTTTCCTTCGTGGAATGAGAGTAAAGTTCAAATCCATTCTGTCCATTATGAATGTGTGGTTCTGGTCCGTACCACATCCATTAAACATACGTGTTTTATTTGTGCAAATATTAGTTTGCTGACTTGAAACAAAGAAATGCCTGCAATTATAATGTTTTACCTGTTTTTCAACGTAACATTAAATTTTGTTTATCACTAACTTAATAGTTTTTATTTAAACGTGGTTGTTAACAATTGCAACATAACACGACAACTAGTTTTGTATACTAGCATTTGAGGTTATAGTCCATTCACGGTTACTTCACACTTTTCTGAAGCCCTGCTAAAGTTATACTTTTGGTTACCAATTACGTATNTTCAACGTAAGTAATTTAAAACAAATAGTGATTGAATTATCAAAAATAAATTACGTGGTTGTTAACAATTGCAACGTAACACGACAACTAGTTTTGTATACTAGCATTTGAGGTTAGGGAGTGTGTGTTTACCTGTTTTTGGTGCTACCGAATTTTGGTAGTACCAGTTTTAAGATAGTTTTTTCACAGACAAACAATAGTTCCGAATATATTTTGATTTTCGGACAGAATATTTGATTGACGGATGCAGGTAAATTAATAATTTTAGGGCGTAGCATGCGGNGTTTTCCTGCTTATAGTGTCACTTTCTTGTGGACCCCTGAAGAACCTTATAAGAGGGTTCCACTGTACCAGTTTTAAGATAGTTTTTTCACAGACAAACAATAGTTCCGAATATATTTTGATTTTCGGACAGAATATTTGATTGACGGATGCAGGTAAATTAATAATTTTAGGGCGTAGCATGCAGGTTTTTTTTTAACATTGTTTATATAGGATATTTGTTGGGACCATCCAAAAAAATCAACTGATACGGGAAATTGACATAAACGGGAACGCAACAACGAGGTTTCACTGTAGAACCCCATTTTTTAGGATTCCGATATTTACGTCTTTCAAGGTTCTGTACATCCCCCTAAGTTTAATGCATTGCTTCCCCAAAAATTGCATTGCGGACATTTTCTTGTTCCCACTTTTTATGTCGCATACAAAACAAAGAATATCGATACCATTGCCAACGCCAGAGATGGTAATAATAAGTAATGAACCTTTACGCTACCACAACTCAGAATGGTGTGTGCCGTGATCGGGATCACAATCAGAGCACAATGAACACTGAGAAAGCAAGAACTCAGCAATAGTAGACTCTCACTGCCACTGCAAGCGCTGGTGGTATTCGACTGAGCACCATTTTATATTCTAAACGTTTCTGTATTGGTGTCTATTAAAACCAAATTTAGCTATATAAATAAAGCAGCATAGAAAATCACATTTAGTGGAGTTTTAGTATTTTTATAATATCAACTCAAGTTGGTTTTGAATGAAAAAAAAAAAAAAAAAAAAAAAAAGTAGAAAAATTATTTGGTTGACTTAATATTAAAAACTAAAAAATACCAAAGCCTGACAAACTTGCAGGAAATTCTGTTTATCTATAAATTCCTGTCGGTACGCTTAAAAAGGGCAACACTGTTACACTTTGCACAATGTGGATGGAGAAGAAAAAATCTAAAGAATGAAAATAAAGATAACCAGATGATGTTCATCTTGAGTGGTTACTTTCAAGGTATTTGTTGCATCGGCAAAACTATTTTGTATTTCAAACTGTGAATAACTGCTTTGTAATGATACAGTGAAGGATTGCCCAGAATAGATGGTTTTATACAGTAAACTTCACTATAACAAACTCAAAAAGACCTGAAATGTTGCTTGTTTGTTATAGTGAAGTTCTTTGTAGTGAAAGAGACTACACAGTAATTTGGAGCGAGGTGGATACCACATTTATGACTTCACAACTTGTCATTATTCTATTACCTAATTTATTTAATCATACACATCATAATTACATGCCAACAAACCTATTTAATTTATAATAAATTTTTTTTTAATTTTTAATTAAATTTTTTTAAATTTTTTTTAAAAATTACATTGCATTATAAGAGAGTTGCTCATAATCATCCAGTGTACTGATAATTTCATTACTTCTTGGATGTTTGCTATAATTTACACTATACATTTGAGCTTGTATATGGTTCCCAGTTTCAGAAGCATAACTACAGTGGAACTGCAATATAACGATACTCGACAATCAAAAAATAAATTATTGCTATGGCGAGTTATCGTTATAACAAAATTTACTGTGCCTCATAATTTTTTTGTTATTGCATTTTACCTTGTACATCCTGTGTTTAACGAATGCTGTAACCTACGCGTATGCAGTGACAAGTTAATACAAAAAAAATTGAGACGTCTGACAGCAGCATTATGTAATGTCCAGCAGGCGAGACCTGGCTTCCTCCTCAAAGTTTGTGGAAGAGGCGTGAGGGAGTTTGTTGCCTACCAATCAGCGTGCTACTTCTCCCTCCCCCTTATCAAACACACACAATGCCTGGACATCCCTGAACTTCCCTCCCTACTACAACCTGTTCTCTTCTCATACTACTCCTGTCTCTCGCCCATCTACCTACTTCCCCTTCTCCTCCTGTCTCGCACCCAGCTACCCACTCCCCCTTCTCCACCTGTCTCGTCCATCTACACGCTACCCCTTCACCAACTGTCTCTTGACCCTCTGACCACTTACTTTCTCCTATCCCTCGCCAGTCCTCTCTTAGCTCTCCACGCAACATTTGTCTCTCTCTCATGCTCACAAAGCAAGAGAAACAGAAGATCAATACTACACTTCCTCCAGTCCCATGGGTAGACACGGTGCATTTTCGTAACGGGAAGGGGTGGCACCATGAACAGATGTTACTTTCCTATTCTGTTCCAACCCACAGACAACACAAGTATCTGATCAAACATAAATAAACATAGCTTTATGGTATAATCTACCATAAAGCTACATTTATTTGGCCAATTAGGAATAATATTTTAAAGGAAATTAACAATGTCAATATTGAAAAACGACATTTACAACAAATGTAAATCTTATGATTTTATTTGTTAGCTATTGAAAAGTGTGAATTAACGGCACATGTTTACAATTTCTTTACTTACTTAGGCACTAAATTTACGACGCCTTTCATTTTCCACTACTTTTAGAATGCAGAATTCACATCTCATAGATTGTACTTCACAATTGCATACATGCTCTATTAATATTTCTGCTCAACTCAAAAGTATAATTCACACAACCGCATGTAACTGGTTGCCATTCCGAATTTGTTTTATTTTTGTTATGACCACATAATAAACTAGTTATGGTTCTGTTTATTTTATTGGTGGACATATTATGAGAGAATGTTTTATGATGAAGTAGAAAATTTTGTTTTCATGGAAATAAAATCAATTTTAACTTCATAGAACGAACTAAATGCGATAAATGTGTTGCTGTTCGTACCAATGCTAGAAATACACAAAACAAAAATATTGTTGCATTCTTTATATAATGAACTACACTAAAAGAGTATTTATTAAAGCCACATACATTTGAAAACCTCGCATATGATTTTGAACTTTGCTGCAATGTCAAGTATTTTTCTTTTAATAGCATACTCCATAATTTAAAAAGAACTAAGGTTTACAAAAACAGTAATACATATAGCTACACTCACGATTTAAATCCACTCAACGTAAAATGCAAAATAAGTGCAAACTATCAAACAATTTGGCATTGTCTAGCGTAATCATGCTTTTCCCCTTAGGCCGGAATTACGACGTCTTCACGTGTCACATAACAAGCAACACGTTCTCGTAAGCTAGCTACACCTCAACCAAAAATACCCATTACCATAATTTCACGCAACATTCACATGACGGAAAAGCTTGTCAGTGTCTAGCTTTACGTGTTAAGTGATACGTGACTGTGCAATTCGTGATGTCGCTGGCCAATTACAATTGGGACGTTGTCCTGTTATCTTTGCTTTTCAGGGGTTTATTTTTATCTTTACGATGTCATCTGCTCATGTTCTTAATTCATGTAGCACACACATAATTTTCTCCCAGGGATGAGCACAAGTGTAACAGAACATCTACTAAAATTATTATTTTGAAGTTACTGTATCTTTAACAGAAAATTATTTATTAGCTTTAAAAAGCAACATAACCCATACTGCATCGCATAATACAGGATGAGTATAAAAGAATACCCCCACTTTGAAAGTCTATAATATCAAAACCAAACAACCTAACCCCTTGATTGACCAATCAAATGAACCGTGGAACCAAGAAGTTGGTTTACCATACATTCATAAATGTTCAATGTGACTACCATGAGCGGCCCGAACGACATCTACACGATAATCAAAATCGTTCCACCCTTTTGTTAGCATGTTCGGTGTTACGGTTTGAATGGCATCCATAAGTCTCGGTTTGAGGTGGTGAGAGGGAAGCAAGCTCGCATTCGACACGTCAATGTGAAAGGGACAGTCTGATATTTCTTTTGTGTGCCCAGAATGAGGTAGACGATGCCTTCATGTCTAAGCTGGTTTTTAGCGATACAGCGACGTTCCATACAAATGGTAAGGTGAACCGGCACCACGTGCATATATAGGGTCAGGAGCCTCCACATAAATCCACCGAACACGAGCGCCTCTCCCAAAGACATTGTTTTCGGCCCTTTCTTTCACGAGCTCACTGTTACTGGAATTCCTTATTTGGACATGCTTACAGAGTGGTTGTTTCCTCAGTTAAAGAGGCGGCGGAAGATTTTATTTTCCAGCTGGATGGTGCGCCACCCCATTGGCACCTAGCTGTTCGCGGATACCTGAACGAGACGCTGGAATGGTCAAGGACCAGCTGGTGACCAGGCGCTTCAACACAGGCCCACAAGAAGCCCAGATCTTACCATGCGTTTTTTTCTATGGGGGTACATAAAGGATCAAGTGTTTTGCCCACCATTGTTGGCTAACATTGACGACCTCAAAACGAGAACTACGGACGCTATCCAAACCGTAACACCGGACATGCTGACAAGAGTGTGGAACGAGTTTGATTATCGCGCAGATGTCGTTCGGGCTGCTCGCAGTGGTCACATTGAACATTTATGAAGATATGGCAAACAAACTTCACAGTTCCACGGTTCATTTAATTGGTAAGCCAAGGTTGTAAGTTCTTTTGGATTTGATATTATAGACCTTCAAAGTTGGGGTATTCTTTTACACTCATCCTGTATTTCACTCAACTTTTATCAGTTTTCACATCCGAAAATCACATAAACTTTGTGTCACTCGTAAAAAGTCTCCACATAGAGCATAGATTTCGTACATGAGAAAATTATCTCACAGCAGTGCCAGAGAATGACACTACGTGGTTAGCACACCCACCGCACTACAAGCGCTTCGTGTAGACACGCTATTTTGTGTGACAATTTTCCCTGGTATAATTATCTCCACTCACGCTAATATCTGTGGAATAGCTAAGGTTGGGCGGCAACACATTTTTGTAAACATTCCAATATTTAAAAAAATGTTTAGTTATCTTACGGAGGGAAAAAAATATGAATTTACCACGTTAGTATGAAATTGTTAGTCATAATGTGTTTGTTAAGATGAATGTTTTATTAATATACGCCAGAAGCCTTAATGTAAAAATTCGTTAAAATGAAAGAAAAATCCATTGTATGGCATAGGTTTTTGTAGGTACCAAAACAGTTGTCCCTTATAATGAAATATTTGTTATCCGAAGTATTTTAAGTGGTTCTTTAATGTAAATGGTTTCATTTGCTCATGACAACTGTTTTGCAATCTTATTTTTGTATACATTTTGACATTAAGTCAAATTGTAATTATTGGAAGAAGAAGAAGAAGAAGAAAAAAACCATTTTCTGTAATATCTATATTATTTACTAACTAATATTGAATTCAACCAATAGGAAGTACTTATTGAAGACAATGACATGACAAGGTANCTGTTTTGCAATCTTATTTTTGTATACATTTTGACATTAAGTCAAATTGTAATTATTGGAAGAAGAAGAAGAAGAAAAAAACCATTTTCTGTAATATCTATATTATTTACTAACTAATATTGAATTCAACCAATAGGAAGTACTTATTGAAGACAATGACATGACAAGGAAATTAGGATCAATTTAAAAGCCTTCCCTCAATTTACACATTCCCACCTTTTTTCATTACTTTGTCCCCTTCAAAACGGTTTTTTTTTACTGTATAGCAGGAGGGAGAAACAGTGTATTCAAGAGCAGGCAGTTGAGGGAAAAAGGATGTAGTGAGATGGGAGAAAGAGAGGATGAGGGGGTAAATTCTCTGCACCTTGAATTCCAGTCAGTTCAGACCACATGTACACCAAATTGAAAGTTTCCTACTCCGGTTTTTTTTTAAGACAGTGGCTGTTTTAAGTTATGTTCCATTGCTGTCTAATGAAGGAAAAGAAGAAGAAACCCAACAACAACAAAACACGCATGCACACACACACACACACACAACCCCATCAAATGTGAGTGAGTCAGTTTGAAGTTTTTGGAGAGTAAAGTGTTCTTAATGCTGCTCCTGGGAATATTGAACTGCTCCATTCAAATGCTTGGGTATAATTCCCACAATCCTGAGGTCTTCTTACAAACTGTACAAATACCATCCTCACCTGGCTGGGTGCAGCAATTCCAATTGGTGTTGGGTTCATTGCAGTATCCGCAGGGCACAAGAATACTTCTATTTCACCTTGTTCACTCTTCATGAACATTTGGAGACCCTGAAAATAACACAAATTAACACACTTGTGAGCTCTAAAGTTTTCAAATCTGTAAACCAAAACAATAATTTCAGAAATGAGACAATAATTTAAGTTTATGCCAAAACATTCATACAGGCTATTCACGGTTACTGCACACTGGAGCCCTGCTTAAGTTCTACTTTTGGTTACTGATAACATATCCATCTGTTACATTTAAACATAAACAATGCCGTTAAATCCTCTGTTTACTATTTTTAGCTGTTCAAAGAATTTTGTCATATTTAAAAAAAAAAATTTTCTACAAATGTTCATAATTTAGACTTACAACCACATTTAAATCAGATTTATGACTTTTTAACAATGTCTATGTTGACAATAGTGCTTTCGGTTAATATTTTACATTGCTAATATATTTGTTATACACGACAGCCCATTACACATAGTACACTTGAATATTTTGACGCAACTGTGTTTAACCCTGTTACAACTGTGGGGGAAAGAAATGTAGCATTTAACCTCTTGTTACCGATATGTGTTGGGTTATTTAGTTAAAAGGACAGCCTCAGTTATAATATAAATTAAAACAAAGGAACGACCAGTCCAACTCAAAGACAGTAAATCCAAGCACGCAACTCGTGTCAATATTTTTGGTACGTAGAAGCGACAAACTTAAAAGATAGCGGTGAACATGCATACAAATTGGCCTACCGTAATTTTATTCTGCTTATATTTCTATGCATTAGTACTTAATGTTTTCTAGGTTTATTTCATTATTTATTTAAATTTATCTGGCTGGTTTTAGTATTTTGTTGGTATTGTGGCAAACATTCAAATTGCAGGACTGTAAGCACGTTACACAATTGTGTTTCAAACACCTTGGGAATGTTCCAACATTGTGACAAATAAACAGACATAACTATTAAAAAAACTAATTTAGTCATAAAAACAGTTCATGCTTAAATGGTATAAATTTTGCATGTACAATATTTACAATCACACACGCACTGCCTCAAGGTAACGTAATGGCAACAATACTATTTCACACACAGCTGCCAACACACACGTTATAGTATATTTATTCTTGCTGTGGTAATTTTAAGTATTTTTCACAAGAAGAGCTTCGTTCAGCAACACAATATGTAATGTTGCCAGTCACCACTTTTGCCAACTTCGGATTTGTAACAGCCACGCCATCACATCTAAATATATTATAATAAGTATTTGGACAATAAAATATTGTTTCAGTTGTAAATTACAAATTTAAAAATCATTATTTTTGCAATGATAAGTATAAAAAATGCCAAAACTGAAAAAATTAACAATTTCCCTGCTACTACTAGCAGTGTGAAACTTCCAGAGAGAAAGAAGAGCTCAATTCCGTTTATTCAAGTTTCTTCCTCCAACGGAAGAAAAAAAATCCACTATATCACTAGAACCTACGCATGGTAATTTACGCTGGTAATTTTAACCCTAACACTGAAATATATTTCCTTCAGTGCTACCTAAAAATTGTAATATATCAAAAGACAACGTTTAATTTACAAATAGCGCACCAAAAAACTAGGTTAAAACAATATTTTAACTGTGAACTATTTCTTACCAGCCGTTGCCAACACATTGCTGCTCTCATTGATTATAATTTGTATTTAATACAAAATAAATATTACAAGTTATAGAAGATAATAAGTTAAAGTTTATTTTATTCAAGAATACAATACTTTAAAGTTAATCACAGTGTCATACATTTGTGGTGAACAAGTTACCGAAGGAAAAAAAAAAAAAAAAAAAAAAAAAGGTTGACATGTTACTCCTAGGGTGATTTTTTAAAGGTTCGTTTCAAAACATCCGAAGAAACAGTGAATGGACTATAGACACAATGTTCAGTAAAAAATAAGAGCGAAAAAGTATACCATGAACAGTGCCAACACAGGACTGGGTAGCCAAACTTCTACACAATTTGGAAATGGAGACAGCGAGACTGGAGATAATCAGGAGTACACGGATACCGAAAATTGCAATTCCAATTTGATTCCTTGTGTATTTGAAATTGGGACTACACATACTATCAGGAACCTAAAATATGGATTCTCAACTTCAAATAACAAAACAAAAATACACGACATAATAAATAATTATAATTGAAGATCAAGACGCAAAAAAATTAAGTTTTCACTTTCACAGCCCACAAATGACCGTCAACATAGACATGTAGATCAGGGGATTTCTATAACATCTCAACTTGCCAGAAGCTAAATTATCAATAACATAATGCATGTGTTTTCTAATGACAAAAATCACACAAAAATAAAGTTTCTGAAATTGAGCCACTATGTGAATAGATACCTACTAATTTCTTTCATCACTTTTCTAACACATATTTACCTAGTCACAAATCTCAGTGACTTGAGTTTAAACTGCAGCCCCAATAAACAAATAAATTACACTAGACTCCCAATGTACCGTTTTGCAGGTGACTATCAAAAAATTTCCATACATCCAGAATTTTAATAGATGAGGGTTCTGACATGTACATCAATAAACGACAACTCCTAATCTCATTAAACTTCATATTGAGTATATCGAGAGCTGTACTTTATCTGTGAATAAAGTTTAACTAATACACACAAAAAGCAAATTTTGTGCTGTGCGTATTCTATCAGCTGAGAGCCGGCGGAATGGATGTCGACTGACCAGTGTATTAATGGAAGCGGGAGGAGTGAAAAAATTTGCCCTTCCCCTTCCAAACCAGCCGGCACACAGTGGGAGGAATGCCTTGCTGGTTTATAGGTAACTAACTCCCTCCCCGCCAGCTGTATAGGGAAGGAAATGAGTTCTGCAGATTATCTCCGAGGACAGCCGAAGCTTACACAATCGAAGCCACATATATACACACGTTGGTGACACTGTACTCACTAGACAAATGTATACTTGGAAGTAATTAATAATATTTCACTTAAAAAAAAAGGCTGATTTCTAGACACAAAAGAATAAATATGCCAATTAAAATGTATTTCTTTGTGGTCTTCAATAACTTATCGTTTGAAACCACGTCCTCCGATTTTCCTGTACACTTACGTCTGTTGTGAGTTGCGCTGCGGTGCTTATGGATTATTAGATGACAAGCGGGAAATATAGAAATATAGTTCAACCGAGTTTTTTTTCTTCACACAATGCAGTTTAGTTACAGCAACAAAAGAAAAAGCAGGAATGAGAAGAGAATCACAGTTAAGATTACTCTGCAGTCAAAAATACATTATGAGAATATTTACGACAACACACTTCCAGTGCCTGAATGAACCCTCACATCTGCAGAAATAATTTAGTAGTTTGTAGGTTTGTCGGAAATATTGTGAAAAAAAGGAAAGAGAAATTGCGGGCATTGCCGGTGTGTGTTAAATTGACTCGCGTATACTGCACTCATCTTTTATTAAGATTAACCGTCGCTCAAAATAGTTGCACCTATTATCATTAGTATTTCAAAGCAAATGGTTTTGCCTGAAAATGTTTGGCTATACAGTAGAACCCTGTTATAATATCCCCTCTTATAACATTTTTCTGCTTAATAAGATGCCAAATCTTGGTCCACAAACATTTTCTAATACAAAATTAGGCTGATATTTCTTGGAGCCCTTCATAAATGTTATAACAGGGTTCCACTGTATATTTTAAAGAGTAATAATTTTTTGCACTTATGTTCTTTTGTGTTTGAAGGTCTTTTTTTATCTGTAAAGTTGGTGTTCAATTGTATCTGGCATAAAATCAAAGAAGATATTTCCAGCTTATATTGATTACCATTGCCTGCATCATTACAACATTTGTGTACTTTCTCTAAACAATGTATAATGCATAAGGGCATCTGTTTTTTGAGAAAAGATTTCAGGACTAACAGTGTTCCAAAACACTTTGGTTAAAAACCACTTTCGTGACTGGAGCATATGAATTGTTACAAGTCTTATCTGTCTGCCCGCGAATCACCTACGGTCGGTATAGAAGAAACTTAATTCTAATTGGCTCATACTTGCTTCACACGAAGACAAGCAGCCAATAGCCAAAGGAAGGCTGCAGTATGTACAAGTATATTAGAGTATATCAAAGTCTAGCCGACGAATAAATATATTTGCGGAAAAAAAAAAAAAAAAAAAAAAGGTAGCCCTAGTAATGTGATTAAGAGTAAATTCAAATTTGTAGAAGTAGTTTATTGAAAACAAGTGCTGTCTTTTGAAAATTAAGATATAAACCAAAACCACATTCATCACTGTTGACCATGTGACTGACAGTTGTGTTGTTTTTGGGGTAGGTAAAAGAGGGATACATGCACATAAGAATTGGCCTACCTGACTTTTAGTCTAGAACGCAAACTCTGACACTGTATTCTTGTTATTGTAAAGTGAAATTTGGAGTAACGCTATAGAAGTGACTGTATTAAGGGCTTGATTATTATTGGAAACCGTCGGTTGCACGTTTTGTTACTATTGTAAGGGCTTGGAAAAGGCTTCAATTGCCAAAAATTGTCGTAAATAAATTAGTTGCTGCAATTATTCTCAAGGAATTGAACATGGCTCGACTGAAGAAGGAACTCTGGACAAGAACATTAAAATAAATAAAAATTAATTTTTGGTCAATTTCCAAAACTAAGGTTTTTAATTTAAAGTGAATACCTAATCATAAATTGAATTGAATAAGTAGTTTTGAATGACTTCTTTAGGCAGTTAGTTTAAACAAACTGTACATTTTGAGGTCATGTACAATATTTCTCAGGTCTAAAATCAAAGTCTGCTCTCCATCCATTGTTTTCTTTGATCATTCTCTAAAATTTTTTTTTAGAGAAAATACTGTATAGTAAAACAAACACCTGAATGTTTGTAAAAATGTTTAATGAATAAATAAATACCTCTAATTTGCACCAATGACTAATTTCAAATGGCATTACACATCCCCCGAGCACCAGTGATTTCATTGATTGAAGTTATCTTTCTAGCCTTGCACAGGACGCTATCCCAGTTGCTCACCAAAACGACAGCCAGTGACCTTCAGTCCTCTGCAGCAGTATCAGAACCATAGCTGAAGTTACTGAAATTACTGACCAGTGAAATTGGTGAGTAACGGACGTTGGCCCAAGTAGCATATACTCATAAATACAAACCCTAGTAAACATAAGTCTAAATTAAGAATATCATCTCTGCTTGAAATAACAGCAAATTAAAGACAGTTTCACCAAAATTTACATTGCCATAGTAAATAATTACCAAACAATATTATGTTTGGTGGTGGCCATATTATGAAAATATGGCCACCACCAGGATAAAAAAAATGGACTGAAGTCTGCTCTATTCCAGTAGTGATGGGCCGTTCACGAACAATTCGTTCAAAATGAACTAATCATTGAGTGAACAAAATTGTTCCATTCGTTCACTATGAAAGTAATAGATTCTTTCGAGTCACCGATTCAGAAGCAGAACACGAACTGAAAGAATGTTAAAGCTGACTAGATAAAGAATATCCAAGTGCCACAAGAGCAAAAAAGAAAAAGCAGATAACAACTACCCGAAATGGAGAACGCATCAGAAGACCGGTAGTACATGAGAACAAAAAGAATGGAACAAACAATTCTTTTGAACGAATCATTTCACTGAACTGATCCAAATGAATAGATTTGTCCATCTGAATCTTACTGCCCTGCACTTCTATCCAGTGGCCCTATCCTGCCTCATGCATGACTCGTACAGCAGATGCTTGGAGCAAAAAACACATGTGCTTGGCACTAAATAACATAGGGCTCCTCAATATTTCAAATTTTTTTTTGGAAAAACTTTACTACATTACAGTATATCTGCTGTATATACATTATAATTAGAGTAGCTATAATATTTATATTTTAGAGCGCTATATACTGTCAGTGTGAATTATAAGCCTATGAAGAAATACAAAGCACAAATTTTGAGGCAAACCTTAACATTTTGAATTTGTCGTTCTAAGTCATGACAAATATGATGTAGACACTTTACTTGCAATATATACAGCAATTATACAATAATATGTCACAATTTAAAAAAAAATAAACCAAAATTCTTAGGTGTGCATTGAAATTTTTCTTAGTAATTCTTAGGCTTATAATTCAGACCGGACGGCATATAGTGCTATGAAATTATAAATATGATGTAGACAATGTATTCATAACATATAAATACAACAAATATAAAGTATGGCGTCACAATAAAAAAAAAAAAAGGCGCACCAAGAAATTTGTGCTTCTAAGCCATTCTTCAGCCTATAATTTAGACATGACAGTATAGAGCGAAACAAAAATAATTGAAATACGAGTCCAATTTGGTACAGTTCGGAACCTATTGTTACAAGATGCCAGAGGAGCGTATCCGAGTTAGTGAGGGATGGAGGTCTTAATAAAAATCGAAGAACTACATTTGATTTAAATTTATTCACACATCTATCTCCACTATTACTCTTTTTACTTCTCCGTGAGTGCAATATTTAATGTCTACCTCAACTCTAATTAAAGTTCTTCTCAATGTCTCTGTTTGGTTATAGTCAATAACTCACACGTATCACTCACACATCCAGCCCAATAGTCAAGCCTGCCAGTCTCTCTTTACGACACCAATGCTCGCAGATGCCGATTTTCCTCCTGCTGATCTCTTCCTGTAATACTCATTACTTTTCTGGCTCATGGTCTATCAATCAAAATAACGTCGCAGGATCGCCCAGACTCCAGACTCTCATAAAACTCCGCCTTGGAGGCCTGATGCGCTTTTATATTATCAGCAGCCAAGATCTGTAATATTCTCAGCACCCCAAAAATGCTGAGAGAGGCAAGGATGATCAAAACCAGAACATTCAACAGATAAACGCAGAAATTCAATCAACTGAAGGTCAGGAGCACACGAGCTACAAACGATTTATCGCAGAGCCACGCGCGGTGGCAAGCAAGTGTAAAACTGGTCGTTGTCTTCGCCATCCGCTCTTGGGTTACAAAGCCTGGACCTTCACACATTTCCACTCTCGCAAGCAATGTGAAGCAGCGAGTACATAACACTGCCCCCTCCTCAAGTGTGTTCATCCAAAATAGACTGCAACTTCCGGACCCCCATAGAGAGTCAGTCAGTCGATGTGGACAACCTTTGGCAACGCTTGAGACCCTTGATGACAAATCAAAAATACCACATCATTGATCTTGTTCAGAAACCCTTACAACATTTCTTCAGCTTCGGGCAGTACCCATTTCGCCTCTGTGGCTTATAAAGCCATATTAATTGTCCTCTTTGTAATACCTTACTTGACATTCTCCCGTCATACCGCGTCTTCATCCTGTCACTCTTTATTTTGAAGTGCGGTCGAGCAAAATCATAAATGCCAACTAGTCTGTTACGTAACGCGCTGGCATAATCAGGTGCTGCAGCTTCCTGTTCTGTCGGTCGGCCAAACAGCAGGTCGCTACGGAGGCGTAGCTCTCTTCAAAACGGCATCCTTTGCTGCGTTACCCTTGTGGAGTCTTGAACTGCCAAGCGGTAAACAAAGAGTAAAAATGGTACCGTTGAATTCCAATCCTTTGATTGTCTGCCACAAAGCTCGACAGGTACTGCTTAAGAGTGTTGTTAAGCCTTTCGACCATTCCATACGACTAAGGGTGTAAGGCTGTAGTTCCAGTCTTTTTCATTCCCAGAATCTTTGTTACCTCCTGGAACATCACAGCTGCAAAGTTCCTTCCCTGATCGGAATTAAGTTCTAGTGGCATCCCAAAACTAGAGAAGACATGCTCTATGAATGCATCGGCCACAGTATGTGCTCCTTGGTTTGGGTGGGGAATGACCTCAGGCCACTTAGTAAAGTAATCTTGGGGCACAAGAAGATATTGATTAACTCTCTCTGTAACAGGCAAGAGACCTATAATATCTGACATCCTCTCGAATGGGGATCCAACATTGTATTTCTGGAGGTGATCTTGTCCCATGGTCCTTGGTTCCTTTCTTGCGGTGCAGGTGTCGTACATGCAACACAACTTCTCAACTTTCTCAAGACAATGAAGTCAGTATAATCTCAGTCTAACTCTGTCGAGGGTCTTATTAACACCACAGTGCCCACTGGCTGCAAAGTTGTGCAATTCCTTTAAGCCTTCTGGAACCCTGCATTCTGGAAGGACCAACTGTAAACGTACGTGTTTTCCATTCATATTTTCCCAGTTCCTGTAAAGTACACCATTCTTCACTATGAGGGAATTCCATTGTGACAAGTATCCTTCGACTGTTCCACTCAGGTTGGATACCTCTTCCCATTTTCGTCGACAGCCAGCTGATCTTTCCTAATACCTTCATCACTCCAGATAGGTGACCCATAAAAAGATACAGACCCTTGAAATCATGTCCTTTGTACCTTATACAAATTACCACTGTTTTCTTCCTGGTGCTCACAATGACAACAATGGCTCACATGGCCTCCTAGAAAATGCAACTGCATTCCTGTAAAGGGGTCCAGATCTGTGCGGCATTTCTAATTCATTTTTTTGAAGATGTTTTGTATACGGGGCTATTTGAACTTCCGAGGTTCTTGAAATTAAGTAGCCAGCGTATTGAAGACTGGTCGGTTCTTAGAATAAAATGTCTGTAATAAGGTAGGAGTGGAAGTGTGAAATTGTCTTCAAAATTGTCAGAAAGTTCCCCGTGTGTAATGCAGTAATTTCTCTCAAGCTTAGGTAATACCTTACTTAAGTATTCTACTTGCATCACTAGCATCAGTGTCCAAAGTGAACACAACCTCACTTTTCAAGATACCCAGAACTGGTGTAGATATCACATTTCCCTTGAGCCACCTAAAAGCATCTTCACACTCAGTGGTACGATGAAATTTTCTTTTCGCCTCAGTCAGTTCATGTAGTGTCTTAGTGATCGTGATGAACCCGGGTACAAATTGACTGTAACAGGCGCATAAACTCAGAATACTCAGCACTTCACTTTTGTCCGTCAATTTCTTATTGCTTTGGTCTTCTCGTAGTCTGTTTCGATTCCGTGGGCCAACACTACATATCACAAGAAATTAATTTTCTTTTGGATCATGCGGCACTTCTCACAAAGTTGGCTGCTGGCACTTTCTGGAATACGGAGTCTTAAGCATGACAGGTGATTTTTAAATGTTCTTTCTGTCACATCAATGTCATCTAGATAAACGTGACATATCTGAAGGAAGAACTTACTTCAAGCATTATACGGTAATTAGGGGCATTACAAGGTCCAAAAGGCATAACTTTGAACTGCCAGGTGCCTTTCCCTTGGAAACAAAATGCAGTTGACACGGGGGGTTCTCAGTGTGTTAGGTCGGAAAACATGCGAGACGTCAACTTACTATGGTCTGATTTAAATATGCTCACTCTTGGCTTTACTGAGCCAGGTATACAGGGTCGGATGGGTAGACTGTCGGTAAGGGATGGGTAGGCCATCTGTACGGTATGTAGTAGTCACTTTAAATGAGAGCCCTACGGGCCGCTAAGGTGTTGGCCAGTGCTGACTTACCTGGCACAGGTCTTACCTGGGAAGACTGATTAGAGGTAGCTAGAGCTGATGTTCGGGGCCTGATCCTAGGATGGCTGACGATTGGCTGGTAGTCAGGTTCGGCTACGATAGGGCTTCGTGCCAGCCGGTTCCTGGCGGCGGTAGCAGCTGGCATAAACGGTCTGTGGACGGCGTCGGCGATACCCAGGCCCACGAGCAATCCCAGGCATAGGCGGACGACTATAGGACACAGCTCTCTGCAGTTCTTCTGGGGTGGCTCGAATAGCTTACTGAAGACGACTGTAGGGTGAGGCCCTGAGGTGAGGAGTAGCTAAAGGCTGACTGGGATGGATTGCTTGACAACTATATGGCTGTAGCAGCCGACCCTGCCTTATTATCCGCCCACTTTGCCTCAGTGGGAGAAGGGCATAGGGTAGGTGCTACAGCCGAACTGCGACAAAGAAGGGTCAGGCGACAGAATTTCTTAACTAAGAGTACCCAGAGTGTTAGGTGACTTCAGGTGGCTCTATTTGTTAGTCGTCAGTTGATTAGATGTGACCAGGTCACACCTATCAGGCCTAGCACTCCAACCTGCAAATTGCACGTGTTGGATGTAATGGAATAGCTGACTTGGGTGTCCTAATCGCTCCCTTGCGGAGTGTACCTAGGAAGAGGTTCTACCGTATGTGTGCACCAAGTGCCTTTGCGCACTTGGTTCACAGTATGGGTGGGGTTGGCAAATCTGTGGTGTTTTATGACGTACATGCTGCCCGGTTAAGCGAAGCCCGCAGTTTAACTCTAGTATTGCAAATTGGGAATAAAGGCACGATCACCTGCCTCTACCGAGGGATGGTGCGTTACAGGTTGAAGAGAGGTTTACACGACACCCTAGAATTAGAACTCTGTAGTTAGACTCAAACAATCATATTTAATCTCGAGAGAATATACCACAGTGACCCATACTAACTCCTACGCTTTGTGGTTCTCAAGCAACCGGTGGAAGTTACGGTAATAACATGTTAAGGGGACCTGTTGATAAAGAATAGTAGAGCAACTAGATTAGGCAGCTGTAAGAACGACTCGGACCCTCACTGTCGAATAGTGTTGTCCTGAAGAAATTTGGCGAAAACACTCCAAGCAGCAGCCAATTAGGCATCACGTATCAGTGTCTTAATTTTGCAAACTACAACTATTAAAATTAATTAACTTTTAAATATCAATTACTTGCCTACTGCCTAACTTAATTTTAAATTTACAATTAAATGCCTCCATCTAACTTCATGATACCAGAGGGGCTTATTAGAGTTAGTGATATTAATTTATTCACACAGCCATTATTTACAGCATTAATATATCTATCTCCACTATTACTCTTTCTACTTCTCAGTGAGTGGAATATCTAATGTCTATCTACACTCTAATTTAAGTTCTTCTCAATGTGTGTGTTTAGTTACAGTCAATTAACCCACACTCATTAACAGACATTCAGTTTGTCTGTAGCCAACATTTGATATGTCCTTCACTCACGCACCCAGTCCAATAACCCATCCTGCCAGTCATCCTATTCACTGCACAGATGCTCGCAGATGCAGATTTTCCTCCTGCTGATCTCTTCTGGGATTGCTCAATCTTCTGGCTCGGGGTCTGTTACTTTATGTAACGTTGTACGATTACCCAGACTCCCGACTCGCAGGCCCGATGTGCTTTTATACACTGAAGAGCCAAAAAAACTGGTACACCTGCCTATTATCGTGTAGGGCCCCCGCCAGCACGCAGAAGTGCCGCAAGACGACGTGGCATGGACTCGACTAATGTCTGAAGGTATGCTGGAGGCATTTCACACCATGAATCCTGCAGGGCAGTCCACAAATCCATAGGAATGTGAGGCGGTGGAGATCTCTTCTGAACAGCACGTTGCAAGGCATCCCAGATATGCTCAATAATGTTCATGTCTGGTTATTTAGGTGGTCAATGGAAGTGTCTAAAAAGTCAGAAGAGTGTTCCTGGAGCCACTCGGTAGCAACTCTCGACGTGTGGGGTGTCGCATTGTCCTGCTGGAATTGTCCACGTCTGTCGGAATGCACAACGGACACGAATGGGTGCAGGTGATCGGGAAGGATGCTTACATATCTGTCACCTGTCAGAGTCGTATCTAGACGTATCAGGGGTCCCATTTCACGCCGACTGCACACACCCCATACCATGAAAGAGCCTCCACCAGCTTGAACAGTCCCCCGTTGACATGTAGGGTCCATGGATTCATGAAGATGTCTCCATACCCGTACATATCCATCCGCCTGATGCAATTGGAAACGAGACTCGTCAAACCAGTAAACGTGTTTCTAGTCATCAACAGTCCAATGGTGGTGTTGATGGGCCCAAGCGAGGTGTAAAGCTTTGTGTCGTGCAGTCAACAACAGTACACGAGTGGGCCTTCGGCTCCGAAACCTTATATCAATGATGGGCCCTTTGGGGCCGGGTTGGGTATAGGCTGTGGTCTGGCAACCAACCTACAATGGGTGTAAGGCGAGGTGACTGGGTGCCTGAACACCGGACGTATGAGCCACGTCTGCCCAGAAGGGGGGAGCCTAGAAACTGAGTACCTGGTGGGGCAGTCGTAACGGCTATGGAATGACTGCCCCTGTTGGCCCTAACCCTGGTTACAGGCTCTAGTGGTGGTAAACCGGCGCAAGTGTAAGAGTAAGCTTCGGCGAACTCCGGTGGGGCCCACTCATTGGAAGTAGTGATCCTTTTGGGTGTTCCCCAGCCACTATGAAAGCTTACAACCTAACTCGAGTAATGGGGCAGTGATGCGAATATATAGTCTAGCACTGCTCAAGTCCATCTCCACCTCCTCGTTGTCTGGGCTGGTAACATGGCGGCCGCGCTATGGCTAACGGAGTGAGGACGATTGAAGGCGGTAACGGCCTGTCTGTGCACAGACAACCAGTTACGGCGAGGTTATGTGCAGTCTTCCAGAGGCTGTATATATTCTTTGCCTTAAGGTGAAGACCCGAGAACCGAATTGCACTCCCAAAGCTGAGTCTCGACCTGGCAAGTCGGGGTGATCTCGGAGTGGCGGAGCTCCTAAGAAGGGATTGTCTGGCGTCCTGGAAGAGTTGGGCTGTTCTGGGTGAAAACTCAGTGTGCATGTCTGAAAATTGAGGGTACCCAGGGGATCAGTGTGAAAGCCCCGGCTTCGGCCATGCTGATTGCGGGTCGGACTCTGGGTGGTAGTGGTTGAACCTTCTGCTTGGAAGGAGATCTGGAGGTGGGTACTTGCCTGGAGGGTGGGCACTGCACATACGAGAAGGGTCGGTAGCCGATGCCCTGGAAAGCAAGCGTGCCGGCCCCCTTCGGTGTCTGCTTCGAAGGGTTGGTGCTCATTAACGAAGGATCGACGGTCTGGTCCACCTAGTAAGAGGACTCGTTAACAAAGCGGGTTTGTAGAGGTGGATAGTCCTCTGCCCCATCAAGGTGGCACGTGCAGATTCAACTCCGTACGCTGCTGTTGACAGGTGAGGTGGAAAAACCCTAGGGTGGAGAACATCCACCCACTGCGATTGGAAAGGGCGTCACTCTTTCTATTGGCAGTATTCAACTACTGTCAATTAGAGCACTGACCGAGCTCAAATCTATCATGGTTATGGACTTTGTCCAAGTCTGGTGGGGAGTCCGCACATCTACAGCCTGGTGTGTAATTTAAAGCATATTTTCTCTATATGCAGTCTGTTGTGGCAATATGCAAAGCCTGAATGTTATGGAAAGTCCTGATCGCACTCCCCTTATAAACTGCTCAGAAAGTTGTCTCCTGTTTATACCTTTACAGATCAGGCACAGGAGGAGCAGCCTGGGTCACAAAACCACGGCACTTCGGTGTCGAACACACATATCAATGATTGTCCGTTGAATAGTTCGCACGCTGGCACTTGTTGATGCAGAAGCATTGAAATCTGCGCCAATTTGAGAAAGGGTTACACGTCTGTCACGTTTAATGATTCTCGTCAGTCCTAGTTTATCCCGTTCGTTCACAATCTTTTTCTGCCCGCAGCGATGTCAAAGATTTGATGTTTTACAGGATTCCCTATATTCTTGGGTACTCGTGAAATGGTCGTACGCGAAAATTCAAATGTTATTGCTACCTCGGAGATGCTATGTCCCATCTCTCGTGCGCCGACTATAACAACACGTTCAAACTCACTTAAATCTTGATAACCTGCCATTGTAGCAGCAGAAACAGATCTAGCAACTTTGCCAGGTGCTTTATTTCTTATATAGGCGCTGCCGACCGCATCGCGTTACTCTGATTGGTTCCATACCTCTGTTATTTGCATATGCACGCCTATACCAGTTTTTTTTGGCTTTCGAGTGCAGTATCAGCAGCCAGGATCTGTAATAATCTTAGAACCCTGAGTCACGCCGAGAGAGGGACGGGATATCAACACCAAAACATTCCTGAGATAAGCGTGGAAATTGAATAAGCAGAAAGACAGGAGCATGCGAGCCATAAAATATTTATCGCGGAGCCACGCGTGGTGGCAAGCCTGTGAATGTTGGTCTTTGTCTTCGCCGCACGCTCATGGGATACATGCATGAACTTCAAACATTTCCACTCTCACAAGCAATGCAAAGCAGCAAGCACTTAACACTATGTTTGTACGTTCAAAACTTATTACCATGTAAAAGACCGGTTCTAGTTGAGCTCGAAAAATTTACACGAGTTCATGTTCGGTTCGTAAATTTGCCAGAAACAATTATCATTAGCAAATAAACATAACACGCAAAACAACAAAAATGATATAAAATTTTTTTTTTTTGTAGCAGTAATGGCAACATTGTATCTTGAACTCTATTGTGTGAAAAACCAGATGCTTTCCCTTATTAACTACTGATCGTTTTTATTTTTAAAATGATTCTACACAAAATAACTGAATTGCGTGAGTTTACGAAAAATGGCATTTTCAATTAACATGTTTTGTGTTGCTAATTTGTAGTTTTCACATACACTGTGAGTATAAACGAATACCCCAACTTTGAAGGTCTATAATATCAAAACAAAAAAACTTAGATCCTTGATTAACCAATCAAATAAACCATGGAACAGTGAAGTTTGTTTACCATACACTCATAAACGTTCAATGTAACCACCATTAGCGGCCCGAACGACATCTACGCGATAATCAAAATCGTTCCACGCTATTGTAAGCATGTCTGGTGTTACGGTTTGGACGGCGTTCATAACTCTCGGTTTGAGGTGGTGAGGGGGTAGCGAGCTCGCATTCGACACGTCAATGTGAAAGGGACGGTGTGACGTTTCCTTTATGGTGCACCACGCTATTGGCACCTAGCTATTTGCGGATACCTGAACGAGACATTGCCGCAACGCTGGATTGGTCGAGGAGCAGCTGGTGACCAGGCTCTTTATCACTGGCCCCCAAGAAGCCTGGATCNAACGCTGGATTGGTCGAGGAGCAGCTGGTGACCAGGCTCTTTATCACTGGCCCCCAAGAAGCCTGGATCTTACCCAGTGCGTTTTTTTCTATGGGGGTACATAAAGGATCAAGTGTTTCATCCACCATTGCCGGCTGACATTGACGAACTCAAAATCAGAATTACGGACGCCATCCAAACAGTAACACCGGACATGCTAACAAGAGTGTGGAACGAGTTTGATTATCGCGTAGATGTCATTCGGGCCGCTCGTGGTGGTCACATTGAACATTTGCGAATGTATTGTAAACCAACTTCTTGGTTCCACGGTTCATTTGATTGGTTAATCATGGTTGTAGGCTGTTTGGTTTTGATATTATAGACCTTATAAGTTGGGGTATTCTTTTATACTCGTCCTGTACTTGAAAGATGCATATTTCTCGGTGTTTAATGAATTATTGTATCAATGAAATCTATAAAAACCAAATGTTGATAGTTCATAAATATTTTCTTTTAATTATAACAAATTTGGCCATTACATTTTGGAACTACCTATTGGTGGTGGAACTGTGCAAGTTTGTACAAATAAGAGGTCAAATTGTGAATGTGGTTATACACATTTGTTTCTGTTATATGCTTGAACAAAAAGGGGCTGAACTGTGAAGGTTGTATGCATATACAGTCAAACCCCGTTATAAAATTTCCGCATATAACACCATTATTTCAGAATTCCACCATTTCTCCATAAGGCTTAATGGGTTTATTTCCTGCATTTAACAATATTAATATTTTTAACATCTTGATTGTAACATCAGTATTTGTCCACTTCCTTGCAGCATCTCAAATGTAATTTTTCTCTTACGTAAAATTTCAGACATATTAGCAATGCAATTGCCTAGAAACAGATACAAAAAACAGTTTATTAATGATTTTAGAGGTTAAGGTCCAGAAAATTACTAAGATAACCAAGAATAGATAAGTGAGCAAGCCACCAAAATACATGTCATTGTGCATTAATTCATGATATGATCCATGGAATTCAGATCACTGATATTTTAGCATCAAATAATTCAGATGAAGATTTTTAAGAACTTGACTAGCTATTTATAAATGAAAGTTATTACAATAGAATTTTATTTTGCTTGATGTGTTCCTGCAGGTGTAATACAGTTTCCTGATATAGCATATTCCAGCATATAACACTTTATTTTACTGACCCCTTGAAAAATGCTATAACAGGATTTTACTGAATGTGTTTATTTTTTATGCTACATGTTGATTTTTTAGAGATGGAATTATTAAGGTGATACAGTAAAACTCCAACCTTATGAATACCACCATAACAAGAAACTCCTTATAACAAACAAAAAATTAAATCCAGTCAAAACTGTATTATTGTACATGTTAGTTTACCTCTAATTAACGAGCATTTTTCCTTGTCCATGATGGCAAACTTCCTTATAATGAATAAACTTAGCCATTTAAAATTGTGAAATAACCCATTTAATTAACACTTTCATCTATAAAAATAATCTTTAGTAATTGCGGCTACTGCACAGAATTAATTTTTTCTGTGTGTTAAAAACATAAATATTCTCCTACGATGATCAATGTAATATATATACACAGCATGAAGATGTTGCACTTTGCATTCTGTAAAAGAAAATTACTGTGGCAACGCTGCAAGGTTTTTGTTGATTACAGTTTAACATGTACCAACATCTACAGCTTTGGATTACATGTTTTGATTTTTGAAGTTTGCAATGACTTTATGCCTTGCTATGTTTACAAGTTGCCACGGGAGAACATAACCTAATGGTATGTGTAAATCTATGTTATTCTCAATGCTGCAACTGTTTTGGTGTAATTTATTACGTGACCGTAAAAGCAATTTGGGCGTAATTCATTACGTGTTCGCAGAATCAGTTTTGGCGCTATTTATATTATGTAAGCGGGNCGTAAAAGCAATTTGGGCGTAATTCATTACGTGTTCGCAGAATCAGTTTTGGCGCTATTTATATTATGTAAGCGGGAGCAGTTTTGTGGATGCTGCTGGATTCGGGTGCTATTACATGGTTGCAGCAGCTGGTTTTGCTCAATTTATTAATTCCGTGTCTGCGCCGTTTATTTATATATTTCCTATGTATTAACATATACGAAGTTTGTATTATTTAAATAACAAATGGATAAAAAAATGTAAGGCAATTTTTATGGCAACAAAATTAGAAATTTTANCGTAAAAGCAATTTGGGCGTAATTCATTACGTGTTCGCAGAATCAGTTTTGGCGCTATTTATATTATGTAAGCGGCAGCAGTTTTGTGGATGCTGCTGGATTCGGGTGCTATTACATGGTTGCAGCAGCTGGTTTTGCTCAATTTATTAATTCCGTGTCTGCGCCGTTTATTTATATATTTCCTATGTATTAACATATACAAAGTTTGTATTATTTAAATAACAAATGGATAAAAAAATGTAAGGCAATTTTTATGGCAACAAAATTAGAAATTTTANAAGTTTGTATTATTTAAATAACAAATGGATAAAAAAATGTAAGGCAATTTTTATGGCAACAAAATTAGAAATTTTAAATGCTGTAAGTTAGAAGCATATGAGAAAAAAACTGATGTCAGGAAGAGATAAGCAGTGTTTTCGGAAATTCACGGTGCATCCACCGATGTACACCAGACATTCGGAAAATAATGTTTTGGCCAAGTTCCGTTGAATCGATGCATCCACCGGTTCAACCAGCCTGAACCAGTGGATCTGGTGGATGTGCACCGGAACTTCAATCAAATTTTCAAACACGTCACTAACATTTATATAAATAAATAAAGTACTTGTGAATGGTTAACTCAAATAAAGGCAAATAACCACATTTAATTGCAAAGGAAAATTTTCGTGCCTTGATTTGTGTGTAAACATTGCAGAAAAAATGTGAGTGTTTGTATTTTATAAAGGAAAAGCATGTTTTTTTAGAAAATATGTTAGCACATTTTTTAATATTGGTTCTCTATGCTATAAAGTATTTTGCATGTATTGATTTATTCATTTTCATTCACAACACAAAATACATGATCAACCAGATGTTCAGAAATTCTCTCAATTGGTGTACACCGGTGCACACCAGAACATTCACCCCTAGTGGATCTATTGGTGAATTTCCAAAAATGCAGATGGTGGACTTACTACTTCAACCCTATTCACAATTATTTCAAACAAAAATACGTTATTCGTGTGTTGCAGTAGATGTTTACATTTTTGGTGTTAATACATTAGCAATTTTTTATTAGTTTGTAAGACTGTAGTAGCTAGAAACTAAAAATTAGTTTTATTCAAAGAAAAGTAATTATTCTAATAAAATTGTAATTTTGTCCCTTTATAAAGAACTTAATAACAAATCTGCTGTAATTTAGTCCCTTCAGTTTGGTTACAGAGAGGTTTTACTATACTACATGTTTGTGATTTGTTATATCCTTGAACAATTAACAATTGGAGTGCTACCAACGCAATATCACGTCACCTGAATTTAACTGAACTGTATGGCGTTAGCCCTAAAATTACGACTTTCGCATTCTTTGAAGACAGGGGTGACGAAATGTAATTTCACCAATAGTTTACAAAAGGTTCTCTGCAATGTGATTTTATATCAGCAATTCTCAAAGTAAAAATTACTTAAATGAACAGGATGGGTTGTGCATTTCTATACATAGAAAAGGACATTTGATTGGGACACTTCCATTTCACCATTAAATTCTCTCTCTCTCTCTCTCTCTCTCTCTTATATATATATATATAGAGATAGAGAAAGAGAGAGAGAGAGATGAACGTCGTACTATATAGTAAGCACGCCCAGTGTTGTATGAAACAATATAGTCGGTTCACGACTGGAAGAAACTTTTGAAAATCAACCTATGAAAAAACACCCTAGCCGTTAGCGACATGCATATAACATTACAAACAGCGGCAAGCGCGGATACAGTTATGCCATTAGGTTGCCAGCACAAAGAGAGGAAATAGTTCCCAAGTTTTAAAGTAATTGTTAATTTATCGCTTACAAATGGGTGTCGAAAAGACTTGTATCTTATTATGCCAATTATTAATGACTTGATGCTAACATAATTAGATTTCAACGTTTCTTGCATAGTCACATGATCACGCTAAAGGTGAAAGTAACGCGGCCATTTGTTTACTAACCTTCGTTCCTTGAGTTGTTGGCAAGGTGTGGTTGACACACGTGCCAGAGAATTTTTGCGATTATCTTGTTTAACCTATAATAATTCATTTATTTGTCTTGTTTTACTAATATCCGATCTTTATTATTTGGTTTTTAATAACGTATGATTTTAATTTGTAATGATTTCTTTTGTTTTTATGTGTTTCATGCACGTGTCTTTCCTTTGCCACTATTCTAATGTTGCAGTATTTGCACATAAGATTTGTTTTCACATTGTCGAAGACGTAGAATCCTTCACTCGCAAACTCTGCCGTCTTGTCGAAAACCGTCACAACCATTTTTAAATAATGTTTTACAATTGCGCGAAACATCCGACTCAGTCTACCACCACGCCATTTTAACGTCTGTAGCAATTTCGATCAATACTGAAGATCTTGCCTTCGATGTACGGGAATTTATCGAAAGTCACTAACAATTGATTGTAAATAGACAACTATCGATTCATCAAAATACTCGCATTTTGGGTTTATAGAATGAAATGTTTTTTGCTGGCATCGCATATTCGTTTGTGTGAAATTCTCAAGATTAAAAACTTTACGCTTGTGGAATATCCATTAATAGTATATAAATACAGGACTTTTATAATGGGTACGTGCATGTATGAACACATGCACACACACACAGTGGAATGTAAACATTGTCATGTGACTGTCACATGGCAGTCACATGGCAATGTTTGTTTACCTTTGGCAGAAGGATACAAAATGGGCTTGAAAGTAGATCTTTAGCAGGGTTTCAAGAAAGTCTTTCCAGTCGTGAACCGACTATAGGATGGTTGTGAATGAGAATACATAGACCAACAGAACTGATGGTCATACAGTCTTGAATATAAGTGTATCACTTATAGCTTGTATTAATTTTAAATAATTCTGTACTACACTCAAAGTGTTAAAGGGCTGAATTGTAAAAATATGTAGGTGTGGATAAGGCATTTCTTTAAAGTGCGGTTCGAGTTTGGTTTGTTGACAGTTTTGACTTTTCACTTCAAGTTCAGTTCAATAAAAATATTCGAAATCAAGTTCGGTTCGGTGTCAAAAACTGGGTTCGTCCTCCCTCTATTTATAAGCAGCAAACTAATAATGTTATTTTACTTTCTTACGTGTATAACTTAGTGTTTTTGTGTTTCAGTGGTTGCTACAGCCGTACCATTGTTTTACACACTGCACAAAATCATCAAGCTTGCAGAGACCTATGCGGACCTTACTTCCTACTGGCTAATGCACACTCTACTCTGTTCCTCTTTCAACTTTATTCTCCCCTGAATTGGCTTCATCCCCATCATGGCTTGGGGTGAAGATGTTTACTATGTACAACTTCCTTGGAGAAGAGCACGCAAACATGAGGCGAAATTGCAGAACGCTTCCAGGTGTTTGATGAAACAGCAAAACTTCACCTGCACTGCATAGAGAAGGTGTTCTAGCTGATAAAGTGAGTACCCCACACACTGTCCAAAGCCAGTAAGTAACGAGTGACCGCCTGTTTGTTGTCGCTCTCTCAGCACTGCAGTCCAGTGCTCACTGCTGACTAAATTGGTCCTGTACAAAACTCCCAAACATGCCAGACATTGGTTAACATGGGATCTTGTGCTTCACACTGCAAGACCATTGCTACAACCATACCAAGTGGTGCATTACAAACTGCTACCAATGGACCAAACCATTACTGCAGAACTTATTTGCAGCAGTTGAACATGTGCAACAGACACCAAAGCAGGAACCAACTTTGGTTAGTCGCAAGGGTGTACTGTTCATTCACGAGAATGCCAGGCTGCACGTAGCCACGGAAACGGTACAGCAACTTCACTGGCCACACTGTGTCATCCATCGTACTCTCTGGACCTTGCACAAACAGATTATTGCCTCTTCCACTGCACCAACAGATTATTGCTTCTTCCATTTCTTGGACAATTACTTTTGTGGAAAACCTTCGCAAATGAGGCAGACTTGTGGTAGGCACTATTGTACTTCTTTACGTCCAAGATCCCTGATTTTTGTCACCAGGGCACTGGGCAGTTAGGAACATTGGCAAAAGGTTCTGGATACAGATGGGAATTACTTTGAGGGCTAAAGGTATGCGACATTCGCTGTATACTTTTTTTGTTTCAGACAATCTTATTCTTCCTCGATTACAGTGTACTTGGAATCCAAATTCAACTCTGATGGTGAGAATAAAACTTAAAATTAGGGATGTAACGATTCCACTTTTTCTTTCTCAATCTCGATGCCGATACCACTCTCGATTCTAGATTCCAAAAATCGTGATTCCTTTAGTTACAGACAATTACTTTACGGAACTAAATACTGTATAGCAAGGTGTGAAATTGAATTATTTAAACTAGGCCTACATTAGCAGTATTACTATTATAAATAATATAACACTTGAAAAATGGGAGCATATTCATATGAAAATCCAAAGAGTTCAAGAGGTATACGAGATAATATAAACAGGCATTGAAAACATACATCTTACCAAATAACGAAGTTCAAAAGTAACACATGCATATCACAATAGGATCAACTTTTATATTAGTAGATTTTTCTGTAAAAAGACTAGCATCTTCACTCTCTCTGGGTCTAAATACTTCCTTTTTTCGTCCGCTATGAGCCCAGCAGTGCTAAAAAGTATCTCTGAAAACACAGTTGCTGTAGGTGTTATAAGATGTTTTCTCAGTCTGGGCAAGTTTTGTTTGTTCTTCTCGTAATTAAGAGCATTTGTATCAGGAGGTACAAGAGGCTTCTGTAGGTATGTTTCAACTTCATCAACTGCTGATGAAGCACATGCGGCTTCTGAAGTTATTTTTCATAATGGCAGAATACAGGTTCCACAGGGATTGTGAACCTGACCCTGCTGCTTTTTCCACAGTTTCTGCAGACTAGAATCAGAAAATTAAAATGGCATGTAATAATGTTCATTAACCACAATATTATGAATTTTAATACTGCATTAATTTAGTTAGAACTTACATACCTGTTTCCCATCTTCCACACAATTGCTTTGAAAAACTATTTTCTTTGCTTCTTGCTGCAGAGAAATCTTTGCAGTGTCTAAAAGACTTCTGTCTGAGAAAACCTTGCCTTTAAAATGGGGATCTAGCAGAGTAGCAGCTGTGTAAAGCCAGATTTCTTCCACTTGCCCATAGCGCATCTTCATGGATGCTAGTAAATCATTTACCATGCCTTGTAAGCCAAAACCAGCTGGTGGTGGCACTCGCAACTGTTGAATTATGCTCTTTATTATCGAAATTACTTCCAAAATGCACACATTACTTGAGCTGACAGTGAATGTAGCTTTATCGAATAATTGAAGAATTTCTGAAATGTGCTTCATTAGTTCCCACTGTGAAGAAGAAAGTTGGGTTGGCAATTTTAGATCTGATGAAGCAAGTACCACTGCCTGCTTTTGCTCGATAAGTCTATCTTTCATGTGCAGGGTTGAATTCCATCGCGTAGGTTCGTCCTGTACAAGTCCATGGGCCGTACATCCCGCTAAAGTTTGGGCTTTCTTTAAAACTTTGGAAGCTTGTGATGAATGCTTGAAACTTCTTACTATGTGCCAGCACACTGCGACAAGATTAGTCACAAGTTTGGCATTGAGGAGACCATCTTTAACTACAAGCTGCAGTGTATGGGCCAGACAAGGTAAATGGCTGAACCATGTCTTTTCTAGACCGAGTGTCAAATTTCTTGCGNAAGCTGCAGTGTATGGGCCAGACAAGGTAAATGGCTGAACCATGTCTTTTCTAGACCGAGTGTCAAATTTCTTGCGCTGTCTCTTAACACAGCTACGACCTTGTCACTTAAGTGCCATTCCCTAATAACTGTGGTCATAAAGGTTGATATGTTATCAGCGGTATGAGTGATTTCTGAGAAGGGTACAACCTCAAGAGCTAAGTGATATAAACAGTAACTGCTGTCTGCGAAGTGAGCTGTTAGACTAATGTAATCATTATTACATAATGAAGTCCAGATACCAGTTGTGAAGCTTACATAGTCTGCATCTTGTAGTAAACTTGCCACCTTGGTTTTCGTTTCGTTGTACATTTCGGGAATCACTTTTGTAGCAAAGTAATTCCTTGATGGAATAGTGTACCCTGGCTGCAAATGTTTCACCTGAGCTCTGAAACCTCTGTCCTCCATGATGGAAAAAGTCTATAAATCCCAGCAAATAATTTTTTCAATTTGCAAAGTTATGTCCTTTGCACAGTGATCACCGGGTTTAAAAAGTGCTTGTCTCTCAAACATTGATGTGACAGTTTGTTGAGATGAACGCACATATATGGGTTTAGTTTTTTTAATCTTCATCATAATCTGCCCCTTGATTTGAGAATTATGTGTCCTCTTTAGGATATGAAACCAAAGTTGCAATATATAATTTACATTCAAAGATGAAAGTCCAGATGTTGAAGGGCCATCTTCTGTTGGTTTCACATCAAGTTTTAGTTTTTTCACCAGGTAGACAGAATGCTGCGACTTGAGATGTTTTCGCAGAGTGCTTGTAGTACTACTGTTATCACCTCGGGATATTTTTTTAGAACATATGTTGCTTACCGCAAAACTTTCGTCCATTCAGTTTATTCGAAAATAATCCCAAACCTCACTTGGCATGATAAATGTTCACCAGCGCATTAAATTATAAAAAAAGTTTCCAAGAATAGCACAGTGAGAATAAATTACGTTTTACAACAAAACAAAATCTTTTCGTCACATGCAACTGATAGGCACAATAACTGTAGGACGTAGATTCATAATACTATGACAGGCTGGTGTTTAACATGAACACAACAAAGCTGGACGGGATTAGAGATTTGAGCAATAAAAATTTTGGACGCAACTAAAAATAAATTTTCCCGCGGGAAAAGGACGAGATTGGGAATATATTATTAGTAAATAAAGAAAATCTCCATTATTGCCTCTACATATAAAGGCATTTCGCAAACATTTTATATGGCATTTGGTTTGTAAGACAAATAAATTACACTGCTCATTTTTTAAAACGATTGTATGGAGATATTTTTCTTGTTATTATCAAACGCATACGTTTTGTTTTTTGAATGGCGTGGTTTGTTTGCTTCTATACTATCAGCGCTGCTACCATATTAAGCCAATGGTGCTAGTAGACTAGTAAACAATCATACAAGACGCCAGATGGTCGTTCCAAAGCGTAAGATGTCGAGAAACTTACTTTCCTTTTACGATAACACTTTTTTTCTCTCGGAAATATTACAACGGTACAAATGTAATTTCTTCTCGTTTCTTAGCTAGTCATAATGTAAACACTGAAGTGTCCGCACGTAATTTACGACGTTGTGAACGAAGAAACGTCATACCAAAGCCACAACAAGACACAGTGCAAATGTGAATATTCAATGAGTGGAATTAAACGTTAGTTTCTGTTGCGTGCAAATTAATAAAGTGCTTTGTTATTCATATAAGACCTTTGCTGTGGAAACGTTGCAATCGTCCACTATGTGGTAAGTTTTGAAGCACTTTTATTTGAGCGAGTAAAGTAAAGGTCAAGTGACCTGAATTAGTAGACAAAAAATAATGANTAAGTTTTGAAGCACTTTTATTTGAGCGAGTAAAGTAAAGGTCAAGTGACCTGAATTAGTAGACAAAAAATAATGACGTACTTGGTATATTAGTATTTATTTAATTTTTAGTATGCAACAACACTTGCTAAAATACTAAACTACCAAATCGCGACCATCTTTAAATAAGTGATTGTCGACGGCGACCAAACTGAAACTACTAAATACTAATATATTAAATGGTGAATTCGAACATGGCAAGCATCGTTTTATTTTCAGATTATTTACGCATCTCATTTTTTCATGCACAAAATAATTTTCCAAGAGTGATTCAATTACTGGCATAAATCAAGTAATTATAAACCGTTTTGGAGAGGTAACAGGTTATCTGTTTGTAGTAATTGGTTTTTAATGCTTCGATTCTTGGTCTTCCGATTTTCGATTCCACAATTCTTCAACAATTGAGGGTATTGAGGAATCGTGGAATCGAATTTGACATCTCTACTTAAAATGAGTCGAAATGAAAATCTAATAATTGTGTACCCATGGTAATAATAAAAGGAAATTGTTAAAAAAAGAGAGAACTATTGTTTGTATAATGGAAACTCTTCACATATACAACATAATATAACAATTAAAATTATTAAAACTGGAATACAGTAGACTTTTGTACAGAAAACGCATGTACCGATAAACCTTGCATTCAGAGTTAGTTTTCAGTGGTCCCAGCAAAACTCCTATATAAATAAAGATAAAGCTAACCGCTTGTATTGTTTATCGGATGTTGCGTCGATCAAAGTATATTTTGGTCCCGTCACCTCACAATGATCGTTTTTAAGCTGGTTGTTTATGCAAATGTCTAGTAACTGGTTGTGAAATACATCAAGTGGGCCACCGTTTATTTCTGCTCTGCAGCGCGTTGTCTGTCTTCCCAACACATCTGCGGCGTGGTGTGACGTGCGAGTCTTGCTTGATACTAGGGATGGGGAATATTTCCTGTCACTGAAACTTTGTCACAGTTTCCGGATTGTCACGGTGAAGTCACTGCTTCTGCTCGTCGCTCCTACTGCGTGCGGGCCACTGGGTGCAAGTGCTTTAATCTTGACGCAATGTACTACAGAATGCTCCAAGCCATTTGGATATAAATCTCGCAGTTAGAATACGTNGCTCGTCGCTCCTACTGCGTGCGGGCCACTGGGTGCAAGTGCTTTAATCTTGACGCAATGTACTACAGAATGCTCCAAGCCATTTGGTTATAAATCTCGCAGCTAGAATACATGCCACATCCATTGCCGTGCCGAACTCGGTACTATATTTATTAGGGATGGGTCGAATAACCAAAAATGTTGATTCCGGTTCCGGTGCAGATTCTACAATTTAAATATCGGTTCTATGTATTTTGCATACTTGCCTTTTGCCTGTAACTTTACTAAACCAATGCAGGTAAAATTCATTAAATGTTTTATTAAACCGTTATATGGAAGAATTGAACAATAACAAAGTGTGAAGATAAGTTTTAATGTATACAGATAAACTTGTTGTATTAATTTATTTAAGGTTAGTAAATATGTAAAAAAATATTCTTTTTTTACATTAATATGTGGTGATTGTGATAGGTTTGGAAAATACTTTAATTATATAACTCATGGCCCTCAAACCAAAACATTGTGGAGTGCTGTATGATAAAGGTAACCTATAAAAGTACCTTAAAAGAAGGTCAACAGCTGTGGTGGGCCAGATTTCTTATCTTTTTTTTGCTTCTTTTATGGTGTCTGGGCGGCCTTTTTTTTTTTTTTGCATCTTTTACACAGTGACTCCCTGGTTTTTTTTCACTGTGCTGGAATGTGACGCCTTGAAAGAAAAATAAAAAGTCTCTCCTGCCTCTCTTGCTCTACAGGGGAGGGATGAGAGATAAAGAGAGATAAAGAGAGAGAGAGAGAGAGAGAGAGAGAGAGAGAGAGAGAGGAGAAGAGTGTTGATGTAAGAGGTGAGGGATGAGATAATAGACTATTCCCATACACTTCCCTCCAAACATCACCCAACAGTTTAGGACTACCACGCCTTAATTGTTTTTCTCCTTTATGTTGGGAAAAAAGGGCGCACTATACATGAGTAAATACCATAGTTATTTTTGTAACAACAGAGTTTTGCCATTGCTGTGTAGAACCAAGAACAGAGTAATTGTTGTTAACCTAAAACCGGTTCAGAGTCAAACCTCAAGAACCGGTATAAATTGGAACCGAACCGAACCGACCCATCCCTAATATTTATGTAATAAAGTATACTTTATTGAACTTTGCTTGATAATTTGTTGTGGAATTATACTTTTTTAATTATTTGTGAAATTTAAGATTACTAGTACTGAACTCAGTTGTAAATGTTTAACTCTGAAAATTCATTATTTTCTAATTTCATCTTTCACTGTCATTACTTTTACCAATTTTGAATCAATTACCTATTCAACTCACTGTTTTGTGACTTGTATTGAAAAATGTGGCATTAGGCACATGCATATAGAGCTATTAGTTTCATTCACGTAACCTCGTTGTCCACAAAAACCTTTGTTCCATTCCTGTTCACTATTCGGCGCGACAAAGAGACACTATCATGTGTCTGCGTGCCGTGCGCACTGGCACAGTTCATTCCTTGCAGTGACAAGAAGCGACTAGCCAGCGTCAACGCCAGTCATCCCTAGCAGTGACAAGGATCGACAGCTTCACTCCTGTGTAGCATGTGCAGTTCACTCCTTGCGGTGACCGGAATCTGACTGACTAGTGGCAGTGCCCGTCGTTCCTTGCCAAGACAAGAAACGGCTTGGCTAGCGACAGTGCCGGCTGTTCATCGCCGTGACAAGGAGCGTTTACCTCACGTCTGTGCCGTTCGCTCCTTTGTCGTTAACAATAAAGGCTTTGTCTTACACATGCGCTGTTCTTTGTGACAAGGAGCGACTTGTGCTACGTATTTAAGTATAACTTATAATCCACAAATCTTATTAAAAAACATAAAATATTTTTTGAATATTAGCAGGGTATTAGATCAAATTTTGTGCCCTAAATAATATTGATGTTTGCATTAAAATTTAATATATAACTTTGACAAAGTCTAATTGTATTATTTGGTATGATTATTTTTGACATGTAATTTAGTATCACACTATTTATACACATGTAAACAAATTCTACGGTTGAGTTATGCATACGAATATGTATCTTAGATGCTCATGAATTTACGTATGGAAGANTTTTTTTTTTGCATCTTTTACACAGTGACTCCCTGGTTTTTTTTCGCTGTGCTGGAATGTGACGCCTTGAAAGAAAAATAAAAAGTCTCTCCTGCCTCTCTTACTCTACAGGGGAGGGATGAGAGATAAAGAGAGAGAGAGAGAGGAGAAGAGTGTTGATGTAAGAGCTGNAGAGATAAAGAGAGAGAGAGAGAGGAGAAGAGTGTTGATGTAAGAGCTGAGGGATGAGATAATAGACTATTCCCATACACTTCCCTCCAAACATCACCCAACAGTTTAGGACTACCACGCCTTAATTGTTTTTCTCCTTTATGTTGGGGAAAAAGGGCGCACTATACATGAGTAAATACCATAGTTATTTTTGTAACAACAGAGTTTTGCCATTGCTGTGTAGAACCAAGAACAGAGTAATTGTTGTTAACCTAAAACCGGTTCAGAGTCAAACCTCAAGAACCGGTATAAATTGGAACCGAACCGACCCATCCCTAATATTTATGTAATAAAGTATACTTTATTGAACTTTGCTTGATAATTTGTTGTGGAATTATACTTTTTTAATTATTTGTGAAATTTAAAATTACTAGTACTGAACTCAGTTGTAAAAGTTTAACTCTGAAAATTCATTATTTGCTAATTTCATCTTTCACTGTCATTACTTTTACCAATTTTGAATCAATTACCTATTCAACTCACTGTTTTGTGACTTGTATTGAAAAATGTGGCATTAGGCACATGCATATAGAGCTATTAGTTTCATTCACGTAACCTCGTTGTCCACAAAAACCTTTGTTCCATTCCTGTTCACTATTCGGCGTGACAAAGAGACACTATCATGTGTCTGCGTGCCGTGCGCACTGGCACAGTTCATTCCTTGCAGTGACAAGAAGCGACTAGCCAGCGTCAACGCCAGTCATCCCTAGCAGTGACAAGGATCGACAGCTTCACTCCTGTGTAGCATGTGCAGTTCACTCCTTGCGGTGACCGGAATCTGACTGACTAGCGGCAGTGCCAGTCGTTCCTTGCCAAGACAAGAAACGGCTTGGCTAGCGACAGTGCCGGCTGTTCATCGCCGTGACAAGGAGCGTTTACCTCACGTCTGTGCCGTTCGCTCCTTTGTCGTTAACAATAAAGGCTTTGTCTTACACATGCGCTGTTCTTTGTGACAAGGAGCGACTTGTGCTACGTATTTAAGTATAACTTATAATCCACAAATCTTATTAAAAAACATAAAATATTTTTTGAATATTAGCAGGGTATTAGATCAAATTTTGTGCCCTAAATAATATTGATGTTTGCATTAAAATTTAATATATAACTTTGACAAAGTCTAATTGTATTATTTGGTATGATTATTTTTGACATGTAATTTAGTATCACACTATTTATACACATGTAAACAAATTCTACGGTTGAGTTATGCATACGAATATGTATCTTAGATGCTCATGAATTTACGTATGGAAGAGACAGCGGCAATGCTAAATATCGCACACACAACTGTGTCACTGTCACGGCATGTCACAGTTTCTACATTTTGTCACGTGCCCCATCCCTACTTGCTACCACCTCTTCACGGTTGATGAAAGGGGAAGTGGTTACCTAGCAACCAGTGTGGCGATTTAGCATCCTCTCTCTCTACCCTCTTTCTGCATTTCTCAGCCATGCACCTTCCTTCCTCCCCTTACGTGCCTGACAAGAGGGGAAGCCATTGTCTACCAAAAGAAAAAACACNCATGTAAACAAATTCTACGGTTGAGTTATGCATACGAATATGTATCTTAGATGCTCATGAATTTACGTATGGAAGTGACAGCGGCAATGCTAAATATCGCACACACAACTGTGTCACTGTCACGGCATGTCACAGTTTCTACATTTTGTCACGTGCCCCATCCCTACTTGCTACCACCTCTTCACGGTTGATGAAAGGGGATGTGGTTACCTAGCAACCAGCGTGGCGATTTAGCATCCTCTCTCTCTACCCTCTTTCTGCATTTTTCAGCCATGCACCTTCCTTCCTCCCCTTACGTGCCTGACAAGAGGGGAAGCCATTGTCTACCAAAAGAAAAAACACGTCCTCTCACTCTCGGCCGCGCGCACTTGTCTTCACATGCCGGTCGCAGAGCAAATAGAGTGCAACTGGCGAACCTAGAAATTTTATCAAGATAATCCATCTCTCAAAATAGTTGCACCTATCATCACTTGTATTTCAAAGAAAATTGTTTTGCCTGAAAATGTGACAAAATACATTTTAACGAGGAATTATTATTTGCAAAGATGTTTTCTCCTCTGATTAAAGATTGTTTATTCCTGTATAGTTGGCCTTTCGTTGTTTCTGGAGTAAATATCAACATGAATTAAAAACATAATTTTAATGTAACTCAATGGACAGCATCTTCGCGAATAATATATGCCCAGAAGCATATACTTAACATCCCCTTGTTGCCAAAAATTGTTTGAACATCAAGCAAGCTGTATTACCAAGCATAAAGTGCATTTCTAATAACTTCCTGCAAGGAAATATGAGGATTTATATTAATTTATTTCTATAGACACGCATCTTTTGAATAAACCTATAAAATATAAAGGCCTATTTGACAACTTTTGTCGTCTAATAATGGGTATAAACACAGAGTTCAAGTGCGCTGTAACTCGCGGCAGGAAAAATCAGAGCACATGGTTCTGAATCATTAATTCGCCTAATTGATACATTTCTGTCTCAAAATTAAAAGTTTTTTCTGGCAGTGAAATATAATTCACTATCTTTAAAGACAGACAAACATTTTCAGAGCTTGAAGAAAGCGATTTTACAGATAAATCACTTTGAAAATCAATCAGTTCCTACTCCACTGCAGCATTGTCTTCTTGAATATCAAAATGCTCTATGACAGAAGTAGAGAACTCTTCAGCATCAATATCTATAAAAGGCGATTTGACAAACTGTGCAACAATTGAAATCCTTTTGAAATCTTGGAAGCGTTTGTTGAATTCACTTCTCAAATCTGAAATAATTTCAACGTATTGTTTGTTGTTGTAAGGAGGCGTTGAAGACCCTTGCTTGTCAAGGGTTTGTTTCAAACAGGCAAAGTGTTTGTATTCACCTTGGATGATATTTTTTTCCCACAGTTCCAGCTTTTTTGAGAATGAAGCAACATCTGAAATTGTTCCGCCAATATCTTTATCCTTACCTTGAAGCTGCAAGTTAAAGATATTTAACTTTTCGGTGATGTCTGCGAGAAAAACAAAATCCTGCAGCCAAACCGGATCTTCTAGTTCACGGAAGGATTCGCCTTGTTCTTTCAAAAATTCTACTAAGGCAAGAAGCTACTCTTGAAAATGTTGTAAAATTCTGCCTCTACTCAACCAACGAACATCGGTATGAAGCAGTAGATCACCATACTGGCAATCTAGTTCATCAGTCAGTGCTCTGAACAAACGTCTCTGCATTACATGTGCTCTAACTTTGTTCACTATTTTTATGACTGTTTTTATTGCATTGTTCATACTTAAAAACTTTCCACACTGTGACTCCTGGTGTATTACACAATGGTAAGACAGAAATTTCGGAAAGCTGTTGTCTTTACGACACAAGTTTATGAATCCCTTCTCTCTGCCTACCATCGCAGGAGCTCCATCAGTTGTTAAGCCCACCAACTTAATTTATAGGATTATTTTCAGAGTTGGTAAAATCTTTAACTGCTAAAAATATGTCCTGTCCTGTAGTGCGTCCTGTTAACGGTATAATCTTTACCAGCTCCTCTCTTATTTCAAAATTATCAAAAACCATTCTTGCAAAAACTGCCAACTGCGCTGTATCAACTATATCAGTCGATTCGTCAAGTTGCAGGGAGAAATAGCTGCAGCGATCAAAGTCAGTTTTAAGTTGTGAGGTAACGTCAGAACTCATAACCTCAACCCTTCTCATTACTGTATTTGCAGAAAGCTGTACAGATTTAATAGCAGACATTATCTCAGTTTTATTTTTGAAACTATCAAATAATGCATCTGCAGCTTCTAAAAATGCAGTTTTGATTATTTCACCGTCTTCGTATGGTTTCTTATTCTGTGCAATAATATTTGAAACTCGGAATGACGCCTCAGTTGCTGCTTTATTGTTGTTTAATGGTTTTAAAAAAGTTGATTGTTGAGCATTAAGTTTAGATTTTAGCTGCCTTACCTTTTCTTTCCTTAGAGCAGAATTCAGTGGGAAATCCTTTTCAATCCCTGCGTGAACGGTTTTGAAGTGACGTTCGACGTTCCCTTTCTTCCCAACTGATACACTTGCATAGCACAGTAAACACACACATTTGTCCTGTACCTAGGTAAAGAAGTAATTGGTTTCCCATTCCGAATGAAAGTGATAAGTTTTTTGCTTTTTGCTTGAACACGCCATCACGCGTATACAATCAACTATGAGATGAGGCTGACAATGGCAGTTGCNTTTTTGCTTTTTGCTTGAACACGCCATCACGCGTATACAATCAACTATGGGATGAGACTGACAATGGTAGTTGCGCGGGAGAAACAAGTAGTTGTCGTCAGTGCCCCCTGTTGTCAGCTCACTGAAGGAATCAAGGCTAGCCAACCGGAGTGTTAACACGATCTACCGAAAATGTCCCCGCAAGCTACTCGTAGATCGCGATCTACGGTTTGGCGATCACTGATATAGGGTATTTTGAGATATTATATAATTTATTTAAAAGAGTTGAGGTTAAAAGTTTTTTAATGTTATTATTTACAGTAATACTTATTTTAATGATTCCCAATTTTATTGTGTTCATTAGCAAAACTTTATTTACAGATAATGTACAGTTCTCATTATACTCAAAATGAAGTCTAATAAGGTCAGAAGTGGTATTTTATTGATGTAGATGTCAGAACCCTCATCTACTGAAATCTCGCAAGTACAGAAATTTCTTGACAGTCCCCTGAAAAACGGTAGATAAGGAGCCGACTGATCAGTTTTAGCTTTTAGCTTAATAAAAGCTGAGTACTGACAGCGCACAAAAAGTTGTCAACCAACCTGGCTTGGATGCGGGACCTGCAACGTTGCTTCTGGTGGTGCTTTGACTACCAAAATAGTCTGGTTTTTGTACTCTTGAATGTTGCAAAGATCTTGGTACATGACATATGCGTGCTGTTTATCTTCACTAAGTTGACGCAGGTTACACTCTGAAAAAAATAAAATATATATATATATATATATATATATTGGAGGTGAATTCTTAATGAATTATAGGAATTTAAACACAAATATCTAATCTTAAGATTTTTTTAAACCGAGATATACAACAATTACAATATTGTAATAGTATTCCAATTTCAAAATATGCATACAAAGTAATAAAGGAAAATTACCCAACACAACTTGTTNATACAAAGTAATAAAGGAAAATTACCCAACACAACTTGTTCAAAACTGTGCAGTTCTATGCAGACTGAAGAAAAAACATTTTAAAGTCAAAGGTATGAAACACATGACAAGTGTTTATACTGCTGTTTACACAAAGTCTCCAGCAGGTTGATTACGGATCTTTCTACATCAGACATCTTGCTTAAGACTGTTGTTAGTGTGACTACCTCGTTATAACGGCGTGCCAAAAATTTGATTACGTTTCTTAATGAATGAACTGCCTGGTCTTGCCCAAGGTGTAGTTACAAAGACATGTGATCGTCATAAAATTTGCATATGTTGGTGATACTGATCTTTGCTTATTGACCAGTAAACGAGAAAAAGATATTTATATAACTTAAAAAATGTTGGAATCTTTATTTGTAAAATGTCATTTAACTACTTTAATACATATTGAATATTATTAATTTTGACTTAAAAGCACCATCAACATATCCAATGTAATGCACATGAAATATTATGGAATCAAAATGTAAAATTCATGCACTATTAATAAGCATTAAAACAATAATTGTAATTACCCGCATTGACTGACTTTACAGTTTATTATGGCTCAAAACTTGAAGTTCTGACAAACCGGTGAAAGCTTAAGNATTACCCGCATTGACTGACTTTACAGTTTATTATGGCTCAAAACTTGAAGTTCTGACAAACCGGTGAAAGCTTAACATAATTTTCAATGAGTTAAAATGCATTATCGTATACAATGTCTACTATCTTAGCTCACTTATGAAAATATAAACATACAATGGTGTAGCATGAAGAAATTAGCACACACATCCAAACAAATGGTTATATATTANCTTATGAAAATATAAACATACAATGGTGTAGCATGAAGAAATTAGCACACACATCCAAACAAATGGTTATATATTAATTCATAAAAGAAAGTATTAAGGTATTTGCGTGTGAAGTGTTGCTAATTACATAGAAAACTCCCCCAGTAGAAACCTTGCTATATATCTCGTATATGTCTTATGACGCGACGACGTACTGAAGGCAACCACAATCGGGCATCATAAATACAACATTCTAGTCATACCTGTGTCGCGTCATAACAGATCGGTGGTCACATTTTGCCGTCAAACGTCTTACCCATCACGTCTTTACTACGACGGGGCAAAAACAGATCCGTAATCGACCCACCGATGACCAATATGAAGACCATTACCCTGCGCAGTTAAATATTTTAAATATGATGGTACCATAACTTATATGCAAATTACTTGTATGCAGAGTATTTACTAAAGCATTAATTTCTACAGTACTTTGACATTAAGACATACACTATTTTAGTAAGAATTCTGATACCACAGTAAATATTACAACAAACACACAAGAAAGAAAATTTGTTTTTCTATAATTAAAAAAAAAGTAAAATTGAAAACACACTCACAATATTTTCTGTTATTATTTACATAATGTTCCCAATCGCAATTCACTCATTTGCATCTTCCACCCCTGGTCTAGATTCCATTCTGTGACATCACCTTTCCTTGTGGCATAATAACAATGAAACNCATTTGCATCTTCCACCCCTGGTCTAGATTCCATTCTGTGACATCACCTTTCCTTGTGGCATAATAACAATGAAACGAAGAAGCAGGGGATAGCTATATAACAGCAAGTGAATTAGCTGACAGGGTGTTAATAAAATATACAGCTACGACTTGATGCACCAGTTGATGGCGAAAGGATACATAAATGTAAAGCAAACATTGGCGTTACTTTTGCCAAACTGTCAAAATCTANCATTTGCATCTTCCACCCCTGGTCTAGATTCCATTCTGTGACATCACCTTTCCTTGTGGCATAATAACAATGAAAGGCAGAAGCAGGGGATAGCTATATAACAGCAAGTGGATTAGCTGACAGGGTGTTAATAAAATATACAGCTACGACTTGACGNGGGGATAGCTATATAACAGCAAGTGGATTAGCTGACAGGGTGTTAATAAAATATACAGCTACGACTTGACGCACCAGTTGATGGCGAAAGGATACATAAATGTAAAGCAAACATTGGCGTTACTTTTGCCAAACTGTCAAAATCTACTAAGTTACAAGAGACAAAGACTAACAGGAGGAAGTGACATTGAGCCTGGCAGTGACGAACCACAGTCGAGCGTACCAGAGGGAACAGACATCCACTGACTGAGAGATAGAATGAGATGATGCCACTGTAGTTGCTAGGCAACCACTTCCCCTCTCGCAAAGCATGTAAGAGGTGGAAGCGAGGCCACACCCCTTGGCCTCACCTTGTGCCAAGTGCTGGACTGTAAGGAAAAGAAGAAGAACAGCATTGGTTGCTCCACTTTTCACTCAATTCACTCTCTGTTACCCTACGTTTTGGTAAATAAACAGTAGAGTAATTTACTTGAAGACACAAAATAAAATAAAAAACTGCAAAATAAGTGTGTACAGAGCTATCATTTTCCTCAAAATTTGATTACAGCTTTAACTGTGGAAACAAGATTATATAGAATTGAAGGAGACTGTATTGCTGGTTTATCATTGGTTAAGGACATTTGAGTTACAGGCCGTCCACCATTCATTTCAAGAGTAATGGAGGATTTTATATAGTTTCAGTGTGTACCAACAATGCTGTATAGTAAAATTGGCATTTTCTTGGTCAAGCTGTTTTGTGTTCATGGTTGGTATTATTCAAATACTGAAAGGCAGTGTAAAATTTGTAACCAAGTGGTTTTGTTTTCACATACGTACTTTTATTAAGTAAGTCTTCTAAAACTTTAAAATATTGCAATACTATGTAGAAGCTGCAACTGAAGTCAACTTGTGTTGGAATTTCAAGGTTGATTTTCCTAAAACATTTATATATTGCAAGGTAATAAAAATTTGTCGCAAAGTCGAGTTATTTTGTGACCATGAACCTTTAAGAACATTTGCAAGGCACTGCAAATTTGTATCAAAGTCAAGAAGATTTCCCTTTATGTGATAGATTATCCGAGAACACAATTTCAATATCGAGAAAAGTATCGGTATTGAAAAAATGTGGTACTGACCAATCCCTAAAACAATTAATGCAAAGATGAACTATATTTATACATCAATGCTGATGTCACACGCTTAATAACCATCACCAACACAAGCTACAGACGGTGAGGCAGGGCATGTTGTGAGCAGAGCATCTTCATTAACAGGTAGAAGCACGCTGACCACTTAATCCTGTCTTTTTAACAATTCACTTTTCTCCTATTACTTGCTTAAAACGACAAGAGTTAGAAATATATTTAGTCAAATTATTTGAAAAATAATTTCACAATATATATTTTTGTAGCCTTTCAGTATTAATATCAAGCATGTATGGACGTCATGGTGAGTGGGAATACAACGTAAAGAGAACACACTAGCATAATAATTGTACTAATTTTGGTGCGGCCGCAATGAAAGTGTATGTGAGTATCAGGAAACACATTTGGCATCAACTTTGTGAATTTTTAGGGATGGGTAGATTCTTCAATTCCTCAATACCACAGATTCTTCCATTAAATTGAGTACTGAGTACTAAGTACCAATAAAGTAAATTCTATAAGTACATACCTTGGTAAACCTGTGAATTTCGTACATTACAATTTTTATCGCAATTGTTATTGGGAACAGTGCTGAATGGCAGAAAATGTAGATTTCTTAAAAACAATAAAATTTTACGAACAAGATATTTCCATATCATCTTTTTAACCAATATTAAGTGGAGTTGTGATGTAATATAACAATAAAACAATGAACACATGATGCTATCAAATACAATATAGTCTTATTTTAATTATTTGCAACTAATATTTCAAAATTTCACCATTAAATGTCGCAAAAACTTATGCTTTTACACGAATAACCCGCAAAATCATTTTTGAGATAAGTATTTTCAGAAATGTTTTGAAGACCATCATATCTGCACTATGGCCTTAACAAAGAGTCGTCTAGCCAGAAGCATTCTTGGTAAAACAGTTTTGACCTTAAATACACTTATAGCCACAATTTATTTAAAGATTTAAGCAAATGGAACACACTCGTAGATCACGTTCGTGTCAACGGTTACGCATGCGATACAACAGATACTAGAACTTAGCTTGTGACACGACACCAAATTAATCAAACTTCCTTGTTCGAGATCTGGCTGTATTTTTTACACATGGCTAAGGTTAATTCTACACAGGTTCAGAACAAAAAAAGTTTTCTTATGGGAGTTTGGCACAGGGAAAATTTCTACCGCTAGGTGCGCAGTGTTCCGAAAGGAAACCTACAATTTAAATTTTAAGCTACGTGAATAATAAAAGAGAATGATTTTTCTTAGATACATAGTTATTTTACATTGAATTTATGATTATTGCAATCATTTCGTTTTTTATGTAGAAAATAGAGAAAATCCGGAGCACATGTGTCACAAGGACTTACCTAGTGGCGAAAAAATTTAGTTGCGAAACAAAGCCTTGAGCTTCCCAACCTAAGTTGAATAAACCCTATACATGGCTTTTCAAGAAATTAGGAATGTTCTTCACAATAACAATAATTGTTATAAAAAGTAACAATTTTTTTTTACTAATATCCGAAGTTTTCAGAATATAACTTCCCCAATTGATTTTAACAATGATTGATTTTAACTACATGTTTTGATCAAAGGATGGTGGTAGTGAAAGGCAGAAGGAAAAAAAAACTTCCGGAAGTAGCCACGTGCGTAGTGTGTAATGTTGAAGCGAATTCGATTTGTTGTAAACGTTATGTGAAAAAGTGCAAAACAGGAGTGTGTTCAGTAATTTAAGTTGTGAGAAGGGAAAAATTTTGCAGATGAAGGTCTGTAGAGTCAATCATGTCAACAAGTACAGGGCCATTTTCATATAGACAGTAATCATGAAAAGTATGCTGCTTGCAATCACTGCGGTGCACAAATTTCACAAGGAGGAACTTCAAATTTGACGACAAATTTAATCACACATCTGAAAACCAGGCATTCTCAATTTCTTGAAAAGTCAGAGATTTTCAGAAAAACAAACACTAATTTTCAGGTATTTTGAAAACTACAGAAAAGATTGGCCAAAATCAAGTGTGTAATAATAGTTGAGAATTAGATTCTGATAGTGATAGTGTAGTATCAAAAACAATGAGCATAGATTCTGTCCAGTGTACAAGTGCAACCTTGATATCAGTACCAGAACCCAACCAGAATGTGTTACCTTCTTCAAATTCTAATATCAAAACCAAAGTCTTTTAAAACTCTCTTCAAATCTGGCCAGACTAACCAATTTTGTACGACAAGGTAAAATTCAAGCTAGGGGAAAGTCGTGCCAAAAATATTAACTAATTGCAGAAATGATCTGATTGGATCAAAACCCTTAGTATTGTTTAAAATGTAGACTTACAACAATTAGTAGCAGCGCTTGAACCACACTCCACAATATCAACAAGAAATTTTTTAAAAAATAAATTGGTCGCTGAAATGTATTGCAGTATAAAAAAGAAAGTACAAAAGGAGCTTCTAGGTGCTACCTATGTAGGAATTACAACAGATTTGTGGACATCCACCTCTCAGGATGACTACCTCAGCATTACAGTACACTTTCATGATAGCGAGTTCAATTTCAAGCTCTACTGCTTTGAAGTAAAACAATTTTCAGAAGTTTCCCATACAGCAGCAAATATCTGTACTCTTTGGGGCCTACACGATAAAGTAGCCGCTGTTGTTAGGGACAGCACAACAGCCGGAATGTCGTTGCTGCTTTACAATCTCCACCATTTGATCATATCCTCTTGTTTTGGCCACGCAATTCAGTTGGTCCTGAAAGATGCTTTTTTTTTAAATCAAAACAATTCTTAATTTGGTTGGCAACTTGCAGAAGAATTTTGGGCCACTTTAAGCATTCTTCTAAAAATACAAAGATCCTTACCAAGCGTCAAAGATATATCCACAATGTGTCGAAGATATATCCAAAAGGTGGAATTCCACCCACTACATGCTGAAAAAGGCTCTCGGAACACAAAAGCACGGTCATATTAGCTTGCAGTGAACTGAACTTCCATACCGACTTGACCAACAGCCAGGAGACTATCAATGAGCACTGTATTCAATTTTTAATATTTTTAACAGTGAACTCTGCAAAGTCAAACTCATATGAGGTAAGTTACCAAGGTCTTAGTAAATTTTTTCAACTGAAAGAGTGCATCAGTATATTTTTTTGAATAACTGTAATTTTAAGTTTTTGAGGTATTCCTACTTTCAATGAATTTCTAATATTTATAGTTATTAATTTATTTTATTAATTTCCGATCATTCCACTAGTCCATATTATAAAGCACTGAAAAGCCAGCACCACCACGATCTGGCCTTCAAGGCCTGAAAATGATCTTGTGAATACGATGAAATTCAGATACAAGGATGTTGAAAAGAATGAAACTCTTCACATGGCTACACTTCTAGATCCGAGATTTAAAGATAACCCTTTAATTAAAGACAATAACTGTGTGAAATCTGCAAAAGAAAAAATTCTGCACAAATGTGAACAAGTGGAGGCAAACCAGATAAGCTTATTGTGTAGACCTATCAATGTTTTACGATATCCAAATATAGGCCTATTTTGATACCGGTTACTGGTTTTCAACAACTACCTGCAAATTATAAAGAAAGATGAAAATTATTCTTTATTCATTTATTTGCGCAACTTAAGTCTAAATATGTTCCCATTTGTTAATCCATGGTTTTTGAAACATGACACTGCCCTTTAATTATTAATGTGGTGCTGTAAAAATAATCAAAATTTTTAATGCAAAATAAAATTTATTCTGTAAAGTTTTTTATAACAGTTTTGAGTTTTTAGTATCCGTCAACATAACTTAATTAAGATATCAGAATCTATATTACAAGGCGTATGTATAGAAATATTTAACAAGTTATCAAAGTTGGTATCACATTTCTGACTACACTATTGTAGGTTGAATCCACTTCACTCTTTTCATTACCACCAAGAAACATGCAACCTACATCTTAAGACTCACAAAATGCAAACTATTTGGGCCATCTATTCAACTGTGTTTCAAGATAACAATGTTAAGGATGAAAATTCTAGTGAAGTTCAGAAAGAACTTGAAGTTTTTCATTCACAGCACAATCTTCGATAGCAGAATATTGGAAAAAGAACTAAGCAACTTTCCCCACTCTGTCCATTATAGCAACACAGTATTTGTAAATAGAATCAACTGTAATTAGTGAAAGGCTATTAATCTTTACTGACCTCATCTGTGATACTAAAAAAAATAAACTAGACCCTGCGAAAGTCAGAAAGTTTTTTTTAGACAGAAAGTTAAAGAACTAAACACATTTTTGCATAAAATATAATGTCAGTGCAGTACTGTAATTTAACAGTTCTACATTTTGAATTCTCTCAGGTTTTTTTGCTCAATGATTATACTTTTTTCATAGTGTCATACTGTTTACATGGATGCATGATGTTGGTTGGTTGACGGCGACGTCACGGTCGGGCAAGTTTTGACATGTCGGTCAGAGACACAGGTTGACATAACTGGCTGACCGCGCCCCGGCCTGGATATAGTACAGGGCGCGAGGCCTGGCGACTTGGAACACAGTCAAATGCGGGCTTACTGGTCCGGCGAAATGGGTGGCACACAGCCAAGGGATTACCTTAGCTGAACGTGGCCTGGGGTGGCTGCTGACCAAGCTGCTGCTGGAGTTGACTGGAGCTGGTGTCACGACCTTGAGCAGTGGCTGGCGGTGCTGTGATGAGCCCGGGGAGAACTGCTGATCCGACGGCACTGGAACCAGGGATTAGCAATCCCTAACGTAACGTGGCGGTCTTGGCGGAAGACGGTCACGATCGGTTGCGGTCGCTTGGCTGTCTTGATTGGGGACTAAAAGAGGGAGTGGGAGTGAGCTCAGAGGTGAGGTCTCTCCAGCTGGAGGGCGGCTTGAGCTCGGTCCCGGGGGGTTGTGCTGCAAAGTACAGTTGGGGCTAAGTTGCAGCTCCCATTGGCTTTGGAGGCCATAGCTGGCTTCCTTTCTTGCCACTTAGTACCACTCATCTGGTGTGTGGCATAAAATTAGGTACACGTATCTGTCTCGTCAAGGGGAAGCAGGCGATGATGGTCCTTAATAGGTGGAGAGCCGAAGCTGAGGTAACCCAGAGCCGTACCTGTTTACTCTAACTGGCGACACGATGCACGGAGGTTGGAGAGGTGGGTTCACTCTTTGAGTGCCCGACAACGATGTTGGGTGGGTGTCCAAAGATGGGCAGACCTCCAGAACCAGTCCAGCACTCCCTCCGACACCAGTTCAGCATGGTGGACGCAGTGAAGGCTGATCTGGCTGAATAGCCAGCCGCTTGTGGATTGTATTGCTAGTGGTTGTGACTCTACCCTACTGCCCACCAGGTGCACAGTACGGGTGGCAGTCGCCTGAGTGTGTTTATGATATACATGCACACGGTTAAGGTAGCCCGTAGTCCTACACTAAGTTCGGTAATGGGTTTGTCAAAGACACGTTCTCTCTTGCTTTACCCTAGCGGGCTGACGTCTACAGAGGATAAAATCAGTCACCCTTAGAAACTAGTACACAAAAGGTTTGAGAGAAAACATATTTATTCCGTGAGGAATAAACATGGTGGCCCTTACTTCCCAAGAACTGAGCGGAAGTAAACTACATAAACCAGGTGAAGGGGACCTGGGTCTGACCTGAACAAAGGAGATGCGGCTAGGTAGCTATTACAACTGTCCCTAACTACCTCAAAGCCGTTGTCCAGAAGGGACGTTAGGGGCCACTAACGGAAGGGTAGTGTGGTTGCAGTTACCAGAAGGGTGTTTGGTAGTTCGTTGGGGTTCAAAGACATCTTTGGGGGTAACTGGTGAAGATCTGGTAGATCTTCGGGAAGGTCACGAAGACGTTGGTTTCAGCAGAGAGCCACACGACACAGGTAGTAGAGTGAGCTGCTGGAGATTGACAACAACTGAAGTTCCTCGGCAGTGCAAGGCCTTATATTGTACCTGCTCGCAGGCTCGTCTTGGATGTGGGGATGCGGGTGGTAATGAGCTCCGCCTCAGGGCAGAACTGCTGTCTCTAGCACCATCCCTCGGCTTCTGGCTGAAGAAGGTTGCTCTGTAATGTGATCTCAGCCGCTGGGCCGGCTTCCTACACATCTGGGGGGTCGTGTGACGTCTGACATTAGGGCGAACAATCTTGGCTGACGTGTACGTGGGTGTCCCCACAACAAGGAGCATACTTGTAGACACTCGTAGCACTTTGTTTCAGGGTTCAAACCCCACCTGGGGTGATGTGAAGGCCAATCCAGATGAGGTGAAGTCGTGTTTATTATTGTCAGAATACGAGTCACGCGTAACTGTATATTCAGTATTGTTTGTTTTTTCATGCTTTTGGAATGTAATTCTTTTTACATGATTTGGTGTTGTAACTGTGCTGTTCCTGTATTGAAATGTTTTTTTTTTTTTTTGCAAAAAGGTAATACTTAAAATGCCATATTGTATTGTATTGTACTGATTGTCCTGTTTTCACAATTTTTTCTGCACATATATGATTTTATTCATGCTGGCATGCTGTTTAACATTAAAAATTCATTGGTTTATATTGTATCATGTTCCTATTTAGTAAATACCTCTTTGGTAAGTAACCTAGCAGATAATCCTTATGTGGAAACTTATGTTTGAATATAAAATGTGTATTTAATAGTGAATACATTATTATTGATTAGTAAATTTTATTAATGTGGCAATAATTCACAACTTAAATAGAAGTATTTCACTACCCACAAAAACGTAGATACTCTGCATACCTGCAACTTTAGGAAATCATAATTAGGAAGATTTTGTAAACACAAGAAAATCATGAATTTTTTTTATTAATTTTACACTCAACAATACAGGCTTACCATACATATTACAACTCAACATGAAAAAGGGTCATTAAGTTTTACTACACTAATAACATTACTAAAAACATAATATGTTAATATTGTATTACTTTTCCACTTTCAGTGGAATGTGAGACGAAGCATCAGAGCACAGCAATTTTAAAGATGTAACTAGCGCCCATAGTTTTCTCTAATACATCTACATTGCGTTGTTAGCTTAATTGGTTAAATCAGCAATAAAATAATGAACTAAAACTATCTTCGTACTTAAGTTAGAGCACTATGGAGTCATACACTGAAGGGGCAAAAAAACGGGTACATTTACCTAATATCGTCTAGGCCCCCCGCGAGTACGTAGAAGTGCCGCAAGACGACGTGGCATGGACTCGACTAATGTCTTAAGGTATGCAGGAGGCATTTCACACCATGAATCCTGCAGGGCAGTCCACAAAGCCATAGGAGTGCGAGGCGGTGGAGATCTCTTCTGAACAGAACGTTGCAAGGCATCCCAGATATGCTCAATAATGTTCATATCTGGTGATTTAGGTGGCCAATGGAAGTGTCTAAAGTCAGAAGAGTGTTCCTGGAGCCACTCGGTAGCAACTCTCGACGTGTGGGGTGTCGCATTGTCCTGCTGGAATTGTCCACGTCCGTCGGAATGCACAATGGACATGAATGGGTACAGGTGATCTGACAGGATGCTTACGTATCTGTCACCTGTGAGTGTCTTATCTAGACATATCAGGGGTTCCATTTCACGCCAACTGCACACGCCTCATACCATGACAGAGCCTCCACCAGTTTGAACAGTCTCCTGTTGGCATGAAGGGTCCATGGATTCATGAGGATGTCTCCATACCAGTACACGTCCATCCGCCCAATACAATTGGAAACAAGACTCGTCAGACCAGGAAACGTGTTTCCAGTCATCAACAGTCATATGGCGGTGTTGGCGGACCCAGGCGAGGCGTAAAGCTTTGTGTCGTGCAGTAAACAATGGTACACGAGTGGGCCTTCGGCTCCAAAAGCCCATATCAATGATGGTCCGTTGAATAATTCGCACGCTGGCACTTGTTGATGCCCCAGCATTGAAATCTGCGCCAATTTGAGAAAGGGTTACACGTCTGTCACGTTTAATGATTCTCGTCAGTCCTCGTTTATCCCGTTCGATCACAATCTTTTTCTGCCCGCAGCGATGTCAAAGATTTGATGTTTTACAGGATTCCCTATATTCTTGAGNGGGTTACACGTCTGTCACGTTTAATGATTCTCGTCAGTCCTCGTTTATCCCGTTCGATCACAATCTTTTTCTGCCCCCAGCGATGTCAAAGATTTGATGTTTTACAGGATTCCCTATATTCTTGAGTACTCGTGAAATGGTCGTACGCGAAAATTCAAATGTTATTGCTACCTCGGAGATGCTATGTCCCATCTCTCGTGCGCCGACTATAACAACACGTTCAAACTCACTTAAATCTTGATAACCTGCCATTGTAGCAGCAGAAACCGATCTAGCAACTTTGCCAGGTGCTTTATTTCTTATATAGGTGCTGCCGACCGCATCGCGTTACTCTGATTGGTTCCATACCTCTGTTATTTGCATGTGCACGCCTTTACCTGTTTTTTTGGCTCTCCGGTGTACAACAATCATCTATTTTTGCTATGTTGTTGTATTCTGCTGTTTATGTTGAAATGGAACACTGTAGTTTTAAAGAAGCAGCTGTGGCTTTCTTTAGGAATTCTACATTAAATTTTTTTATCATAACATAAGCCTGATTTCCTGCATTTCAAAACCGAAATTGATTCTAAGGTGTCATTAGAGATGCAAGGATCTGAACTGAGTCCTGTTTTTTTTCTTCACCAAACTGGAAACACGCTCACATTCTGCATTGCTGTGTGAAATGGACAGGATGGACAACATTATTCTACATATTCTATTGCATTTTTAAATGCCATCAACACCACAAATCCTGGATAACTTGGCCCACTTAACATCACTATCTCCTGTAGTACTAAGGGATGAAATGTCATCTATCTGAAGAGTTGAGAATTGTTTTTCAGTTTCGTCCATAGCTGCATCCCTAGTTGCACCTTCCTGTACAGGCAAAATTAAAGAAAGAAATCTACAAAGTAGCGCACAGAAGAAAAGTTGACATTGTCGAGATTATTCACTCTTGCCACAGCTGCATTTTTGAAGACTTCATTTTTGATGGGGAATTTGTGAAAAATTATAGTCACATGCTGTAACAAAATAAGTCCTGACAGATGCAAAGAAAACTACTTTTTCATATTCTTCAAGTGTTTTCACAATGTTTGATGCTTTACTTCCTATTACTAATTCGGTGTCATCTTTCTGATTCTGAATAGAGAGACAGTTCACTTCAAATAATGAGCAACTTTTCACAGCTTTTGCTTTCACAAAATAACATAATAATGTTTTTAGAAAATCAAGCAACAGTTCTCTCAAAATATTAATGCGTGGAATTGTTGACTGAAGAATAACATTCAGTTTTTCAAATATTGGGAGTACACCTAGAAAAAATGCACGCCTTTATTTAGGTCAGAAGAAAGGAACATAAATAGTTTTTCTTACCGATTTACAAAAGGACTTGTATTCTTCAGAATAGGAGCATCACTGTTTGCTGATGTCAAAGGAATGTCCTTTTTTCTGGAATCAGTAGCAGAACAGAAATTATTCCTATTTTCATTTACGTTTTATTGACATATCCCATCAGAGGTTGAAAAGGATGATGATTGTAGATTGGGAATTTTTTAAATAGTGAGAATCGAAAATGAAGGTTTCTCATTTACAACCTCTCCCTCAAAGAAACTAAGCAATGGTTCCCACTGTTCAAAAACCCTCACCAAATTTCTTCTGAGAGAAAGACATTTTGAACAGATATGCTTGAGTATTTTCTTCGCATTTGTATCATGGAGATCTTGAAATTTTTGTAACCTTTCATTTCTCTTTGAACTTTTTACCAAATAATAAAACAAATGTCCACAAGAATGTCATAAACTTTTACTGGGAAAGCAATTAATTTTTTACGTGACAAATGCAACCAATTACAATAAGCCCAGGGTGTTTCTCTTTCTACACTGCTGCAAAACCATTTTTATGGCCAACCATTACAGCTGCATTATCTGCACAAAAAGCCATGCAGTGTTCAACAGGAATGTTATTGCATTCAAGCTGTGCAAGCACTAAATTACCTACATTCCATCCAGTAGAATCTCCTTCCAAGGCAGGGGTAGAACGAACAGAGTTCACAATTTTCTCCCGTGTATCATAGCAAAACATCACTACAATGGGATACAACTTTGAATTGGTGTCATTGCTTCCATCAGTTGAAACAGAAAACGGTGCATTCTGCCAACATTGTACTACACTACATTTTGCATCAGAAGCCATTTCCTTTACAATTGCTGAGGTTTTTGTACGACCACATCCATACTTCTTTGCAATTTCAGAGTCCGAGAACATTTTCTTTTAGTAGCAAAATTGAATTATCTGCGGCAGTTAGGGGAATGTTGTGCTCTACCAAAAAAGAAGTAAACAAGCATTCTGCTCGTGTAACGTCCGAANTTAGGGGAATGTTGTGCTCTACCAAAAAAGAAGTAAACAAGCATTCTGCTCGTGTAACGTCCGAATCGCCATTTCGAGGTTTTGCAAAGAACTTAGAAATCTTCTGATTTTCTTCCTCGCACTTTATGTTGGCAAAATGCTTTGCCCTTCTAACGTGTACAATTATATCTGTTTTCCCACCATGTGCAATGTTTATTTTGCATTGGCATATAGTACAAAAGCCAAACCTATTGCCCTTGTCTGATTTTATAACACATGAAAACTATACACTGTATGATTCCCTGGATGTCTGGTAGTAATACTGCTTTTTTCTACTCATCTTTAGTTTTAAACTTTGCAGAGTAGACAATTAGTAACCTATCAAGACCTTACAAAAACATGGCTGACAAGAGACATATTACATACCACATTGTAATCACATTCCATACGTAGTTACATACAGCTTTTATCACACAAAATATTAAAATCCTTTAACACATGTTTCAACTAGACATCAAATTGAAACAGTTCACAATAAAATAAATAGCCACACCTATTCATATTCACAAACAAATCCGGTAGCTATCAAAAACTCCACAGATGAAAAAATTGCAACTCCAACAAACAATAGGTATGCGAAAATCTATTGTCGCCCTCTCGTAAAGTGATCTCTTGGATGCAGGCAAAATCAGTATCAATCTATGTCTTTACAACAGTACAATTTCCGTGTTTTAACATAAAATAATCGCAAAAATAATTTTTTACTGAAGCAACTAACTAAATATCGGAAGAATGTACGTATTTCCGCAAAACAGTATATGGAAATTTTTTCCGGAAGACTTCCGGAAAAATCGGACAGGTTGGCAGGTATGAGTCTGTCTCATGTAACATGGCAAAATTTTGACAGTTCAACTGAAGTAGCACCAAATAGAGGCTGTATATTTTGTCAACACGCTGTCAGCTAATACACTTGCCATTGCAATGTATTGCTAAACAAATTTTAAGGTATTTATAGACTGACATCTCTGTAAAAAAAATTAGTAGCTTATATAAGTAAAAATATAAAGCTGGCAAAAAATTAAATATTTCGGAACTATTTTTTAATTTGTCCGAGATAACAAATTTGAGTTAACATTTGCGAGATGGTAGTTGTAGGTATTATCACATTTTGGACGTCAATGCTAGTTAGTATAACTGGAACTAAAAGTTATTCGGGAATCTTGATTGACAAAGCACTTCTATTCGCCAACAACTCACCAACGACTATTGATTACAAAGAAGTCATTCTGCTATTACCAATACTTAACAGTTCGAGATGGAAATATATGACGTGGAATAACANATTGATTACAAAGAAGTCATTCTGCTATTACCAATACTTAACAGTTCGAGATGGAAATATATGACGTGGAATAACAGAAGAATTTCTTAAAAACTATTCACGCGCATCTCACTTTCTTTGTTTTATTAATACAATATAGTAACAACACAGAAACAAGGAAATGGGTTCTCTGGAGAACAATATGGCGTATAATTTTAGTAGACAAACGATTACCAACCAAATATAAATTACTAGTACTAATTATCGCTGTACACGAAATATAAGTTATTTTGAAAATTATGCAGAGCTCGCAGAAAAAGAAAACTATTGGTATCTGTTTGTAAATTTGTTATATATTACACACGAAAGTTATTCTTTTCTGGCTGGTAATGCTTCGGGAAAGAGCGGGCAGATGGCGCGCATGGCATGACAGTGAGAGGTGCGAGTCGTTTGCATTGCTCAACCAGGTAGCAGCAAGTTGGTCTGCCTCGTGATCAAATCTTTTTAAAAAATAACTTTTCTTCTATTACTGGCTTGGAAAGACACAAATTTAAAATATACTTCGTCAAATTATTAGAGAAATATTAATTCAATAATATTATGCAATATTTCTGTATGCTTTTGGAATTAATATCACGCACATATTGTTATGATTCAGTAAAGTCGGACAAGCCTAGTGAACAGCAGAGATGACACGTTGGTATCCAGGCCAGGCGAAGAATCCTTAACACATTACAACAATAACAGTTTATAAACCACATCAGCCAAGCACAGCGAAGCTCCTCTTTCGGCGGCACAGTGTTTGTGACAATTACGCCACCAGAAACTATATAATATGGCAACACTTTGCACGTGCGGTCTGTCGGCCTGTCTGTGTGTGGACCCACGCAGAGATGAAGCCATCAAGATGCAGTTTGGCATGCCGCTCGTCGGTTTCCGACTCACCACTCAGCCTACGGCGATCGTATCATTCAGGTTAGTCATATCTTGTAATTGATTAGGACCTCCCTCGCCAATAGCTTATAATTACTGTAACTCCTAAAAAGTGTATTAAATATGTTTCGTCCTCATAATTAACTTCAGTTCTTCACTCATAATAGTATAAAACTTCCATAGTCCCTTGACACAAGTACAAAATATCAGAAACATACCAGTATGGAAAGTATAGACGGACAGTGGGAATACGACGTGAAAAAGGTTTTGAAGTTGCGTTTCTTTTGGATACGGATCGTTTTATTGTGCATTTCATCTTGAACACCTATACATTACTACTTTATCAGGAAGTTTAGGTTGTAACACTATTACAACTGTTTTGTGACCACGTAAAATAAAATATATTAATTCATCTAGGAACTCTCTTTCTCATAGCGTATTTTCTGCTTGTCTGATGTGCGTCGGCAGTGCACTCAGAATAGCCAACGTAATATTAACTTTTGTTCGTTCGTGCATCAGCTGATACAGGATTTTGTAAATGGCACTTTGTTTATTTCGTATACGTAAAGTAGCCACTCGCTGACTGCCAAAATCTTACCAACTTATATGAGACAGACAATAAGTTAGTCAATGTAGACAGATACAAAAAGTTATATGATGCTAATATGGACATTGATTTAAAAAATCAGTTACATATTTTGGTAATGAAATAAAATAGTTGGAATCGAGAATCAAAATTACAGAATCAATCTTGGAATCGGAATTTTGGAAAATGTATACTCAAACCATCCCTAGAATTTATCACTGAAATTTACGGGCAGGTTGTTTTCACAAATTAAATTGGCCCACAATAATTCAGCATCATTATCACACTATCATTATCATCATTCACAACAAAGCTTGAAAAAGATGAATTTGTTTTTAAAGATCTTAGACACTTTTTATAAGTTTCAGTGTTGCCATTACGTTACAAATAATGAAGTCCCCCTACTGTAATAACTAACTAAGGATAGAATTACATACTGAATACTTTGCCCAGATAAGTACTTTCTCCAGCTTTAAGCATTTGAGGCCAAATTCCAATTAGCACCTTGTGTTCATCCTTTCAGACCTACTATAATTTATGGTTTCAGCAGGGTTCCTACAGATTTAGTAAAATTTATTTCCCTGACTTTCCCACCATTTCCTGGAACTTCCCTGATTATAACATTGAAAAGATTTTCTATTAAAATTAGGGATGGGACGAGTATAAATTTTTCCCGATTCCAAGTTTGATCGCTCATTTTCGATTCTGAGTATTTCGATTATTAAAATTAGCATCTGTAATGCAATAATTAAAATGTGAAAAAAATTATTTCAAACATCAAAATTAATTTTTTTGTAAATTCCAAGTACAGTTATATTGCTATTGAATCATAAGTGGTTCTGTGTCTAAACTAATCAGAAATGACCTCAATTGAAATATATTTGGATTAAAACTATTACTTGGCTTAGGAATGAAGTTGATTAAAAGAAATTGTGCTTTTCAAGAACGTTGCAAATAAAAATAAACAGGAAAACCTCTTTGTAATGAGACTGAAGGGACCTGTTTTTTAATGTGTAAGCTGAAGTCAGATTGGAATGAACATTTTTTAATGTATTGCTGCACCACCACAAAATGTGTTTGCTCATTTTTTAAATTTAAGTAAACTATATCACATTTACCTCTGAAATAAATATCTATTCGTGGATTGTATTTCACGACTTCTAGGTTATGTTTGAAGTGTGTGTCTTGGTTGGTTGAACATTTTCATGATTTCTTAAACGTTTTATTCCTTCCTGCGAACTCTAAGCGATTTTTTTAATTTAAAGCAAGTACAAACTTGCACCAGATTTTAACAAATGCTTATTACCTTTGTTCGGAGTCTTGAAAGGTTGCTGTTTTATTTGTAAAATTACCAAAATTATATTTATTTTTACTTATATTTTTAACTTGCCAGCCAGACATTTTTCAGACAGATGCGTATTTCACATGTATGTAGAAAGCCAACTACGTAAAGAAACTCAACTAAAACTACAGTCGAACCTCATTAATACAAACCTGAAGGGACCATCATTTTGGCCCTTTGTAATAATGAGGTTTTGTAATAACAAGGTTTGTACTAGCGAAATGAAAAAAAAAACAATTCATCCAAAGTAAAAATATTTTAACATCACTTCTCAAGAATTAGCTGATAAAAGTAACAATTTTGCAGAAGATTTTTTACTTGTATAATACTTCTCGGAGAACAGTACACATATTATCAAGTGATGATAATCTTTTTACATATTATACACTTATGTTTAGAAATAGAATACTTACATGTTTTGTACATAGTATTTACATTGTTTCCAGCATTGACTTCATGGCAAACAGCATACTGTTTTAAGTTTAAACCTGTGGCTTAAAAAACGAGTCAATTTCGGTTTGCATTGTTCTATCTTTATAAGCACTACTAACAACTATAGAGAGTTTATAAAATTCCAGAAGTGTTTCCCTATCAACATCAATGTTTGAAAGCACATTTTCCAGGATGGCTAAAGCCTGGATAGCATCCTTCTTCGTTGGCAGTAATGCACAATCATTATCTTCTCCATTGTCATATTCAGTTTCTTCAACAGTCCTAGCACTTGACTGAACGTCAACACACATCNCAATCATTATCTTCTCCATTGTCATATTCAGTTTCTTCAACAGTCCTAGCACTTGACTGAACGTCAACACACATCGGTTCTTCCACAACAGGTGCTGCAGATGTTGCAACATCATCATCCACTTGCACAAAGTGGCGAAACTGCTCCTGGAATTGCAGACGTTCCTGAAGATAATCCCATCCTTCCATATTGCCACCATTGTCTTCCTCACCGGCCTGTTCTTCTTCTTAGGCACCAATACCAGCTTTTCTGATGCAGTTGGCTATTGTAGACAAGGCGATTTCATCCCAAGCCATACATTCCGCATGGCATTCAAAACGTNTTTTCTGATGCAGTTGGCTATTGTAGACAAGGCGATTTCATCCCAAGCCATACATTCCGCATGGCATTCAAAACGTTCAGTCGCAAGTTTGTCTCTTTCTTCAGTTCGAGGTGACGAATAAAGTAACGTGCGAGACGAGTTATGTACTTCTTCACACACTGGATGATACCTTGATCAAGAGGTTGTAGAAAACTTGGTGTTGGCTGGCAGAAAGAGCAATGTCACTTGTAACAACTCTAGGCCAACAGCAGAATGTGCTGTACATCTGTCCAAAATAAGTAAAATCTTTCTGTTTTTGCATGCGGTGTGTCGTTTCAATTTCATTAACCATTTCTGAAATATTTTCACTGTCACCCAAGCACAGGAATTTGCTTCATAATCACATGGTAGGTTAACAATATTCTTGAAACATCTGGGCTTCTGAAACTTGCAGACAACAAGAGGACATAATTTCTCACTACCACTTTGGTTACAGCACAGTAATGCAGCAACACGTTCCTTGCTGCGTTTACCTCCATGGCACTTTTCACCTTTCACAGCCAAATGTTTTATTTGGCAGCAGGTTGTAAAAAACTCCAATTTCGTCCATGTTGAAAATATTATCTGGAGTGAACTGATTAAGTATTGGCTGCACAGACTTCAGCCAATCCTGAGTCTTATCCACTTTGACGGTTGCTGACTCGCCACACACAACTTTTGCAATAAGGTTATTTCGTTCTTTAAACTGCTGCAACCTTGGTAACGATTTAAACTTTAGTCCTTAGGGATTGGAGTTTCGGTCCTAATCTGCCTTTTGCTGGATTAAAGAACCAGAAATAGGTATGTTCGCTGCACGCTTTTCGTGATACCACGGAAGCAGATTGGTTTCCATTTCCTCATGTTTAGGTCCACGCAGTAGTTTTCTTTGCTGAGAGTGCAGAGGCATTGTCACGAGCAAGTTCAACTTTGCTGCGATTTTTTAAAATTTTAGATAAAGACAATTGTGGAATACCAAATTCTCGTGCAATTTCTGTTTTATTTTTACTGCCTTTGTCCACTTCATTGATTATTTTGAGCTTTGTTAGTAACGTAAGTTCATTACANTTTCTGTTTTATTTTTACTGCCTTTGTCCACTTCATTGATTATTTTGAGCTTTGTTAGTAACGTAAGTTCATTACATTTACGTTTTACAGCCATCCCTAAACCTTTAAAAACCAACTAGCATGATCAAAAATATTAAAACCGCAATTTTAAAACAACTTCGCACATGTTACCAACAAAAACTATTCTTCTTCAATTGTTTTTTTTTTTTGCATCTGTGGTCTTGGCTATCCGTACAGCCAGAGAAACCAAACGTTTATATTGTTATATGCTAANTTTCTGTTTTATTTTTACTGCCTTTGTCCACTTCATTGATTATTTTGAGCTTTGTTAGTAACGTAAGTTCATTACGTTTACGTTTTACAGCCATCCCTAAACCTTTAAAAACCAACTAGCATGATCAAAAATATTAAAACCGCAATTTTAAAACAACTTCGCACATGTTACCAACAAAAACTATTCTTCTTCAATTGTTTTTTTTTTTTTGCATCTGTGGTCTTGGCTATCCGTACAGCCAGAGAAACCAAACGTTTATATTGTTATATGCTAAAATATAAAAGGTGCGCCTCTCAAAGCTAAAAAAAAGTACCAACATCTTTTTGCGTGCGTATAAAAAAATAAAAACCCTGTAGTGCACAGCACATCAGGAAATAAATGTGTCAGTCTTGGAATTTTTCCATTGCACTTGGTGTTCACAAGATGACAGCAACTTGCAGGTTACGAATAATGTTATTAGTTTGGCACATAAAGATTATCTCCGCCAGGATAGTGTTATTTCTGCGTGTGTGCAGAATTTTATTAATTTGTTGTTATGATTTGTATCAAAAATGTAACAACTAGCGCCACCTATTGTTATCTCTATGTCATCGTATTGTTTTCTCTATATTATTAGAAATAAAGCTATGGTCGTTCAGTCGCCATTGAATCGCGGTACGCAGTGTTTCATTTAGCAAATTATTACAGGTTATGGGCCCAGGAAACAATTGAATAATAATCTCACGATAGTTTGTACGGTATGATAAGTACTGAGTATAATTAGATTCGTTGAAGGAGACTATTAATTGTGCGTATCGTGTGTGTGTGACCGCGTAATGGCTTCGAACTATGTGATAAGCGTCCCTAAGTTGAAAGGACGCGAGAATTATAGTGAATGGTGTTTTGCGGCAGAGAATTTCCTGGTCTTGGAGGGCATGCTAGGATGCATCAAGCAGGAGCCGAATCAACCAGCAATAGGTGCCATGGATGATGCTAAAACCAGTGCAAAATTGATCTTGACCATTGATCCCTCGATTTACGTTCATATAAAAACGTTACTTCTACAAAGGAGCTATGGACGAAACTAAAGCAGTTATTCGACGATCCGGGGTTTACCAGAATAAGTCTGTTGAGAAATTTAATTTCTATTCGGCTTGAAAATTGTATCTCAATGACTGCCTATGTGACTCAAATAGTTGAAAATGAACAAAAATTAGCTGGAACTGGTTTTAACATAAATGACGAATGGATTGGGTCATTATTGTTGGCGGGATTGCCTGAAAAGTTTTCGCCAATGATTATAGCCATAGAACATGCTGGAATTTGCATAACAACGGACGCCATTAAAACAAAATTATTGGACATGGTGGAAACTGAAACGAATGAAACCAGTGTTGCATTTGCTAGTTTTCATAAATACCAACATAAGAAAAAAGAAAAGTCTGTGGTTAAAGATCATAAACAAGATGGCTCACAAACGTCAAAGTCATCAACCATCAAATGTTTTAGATGTAAACAGACTGGCCATTTCCAAAATAAATGTCCCAATAAAGAGAAATATAATACGCACAGTGAACAAAAGCAAACAAATGCCTTCAGTGCTGTATTTTTAAATGGNTGGCCATTTCCAAAATAAATGTCCCAATAAAGAGAAATATAATACGCACAGTGAACAAAAGCAAGCAAATGCCTTCAGTGCTGTATTTTTTAAATGGCAGTTTTAGCAAAAACTGTTGGTATGTCGACTTGGGGGCAAGTGTGCACCTAACAACGAATAAACATTGGATTAAAAATGTTTCATACGAACAGAGCACTAAAGAAATAATTGTAGCTAGCAATAGTAAGGGGCCTGTTGAGTGTTCCGGTGATGTGCTGATTAAAACTTGAACAGAAGATAGCAAGTTTGATGTGACAATCAAAGATGTGTTGTGTGTTCCAAGTATCACAACAAATCTCTTATCTGAAAGTCAATTAATCTGCAATGGCAATGGAGTGTCCTTCACGAGTGACAGTTGTATCATTTATAATAGAAAAGGCGAAAAAGTTGCTACAGCCTCATTAGTAAATGGAGTATACAAACTAAACATGCCCATGTGTTTGTCAGCTGCTGTGATGGAATCCGGCGAAACCTGGCATAGGAGACTGGGACATATTAATAGCAACTATCTTAACAAGATGCAGGATGCTGTGGAAGGATTGCAATTGGATAAGAATACAGATATAAGCAAGATGTCTTGTGTCACATGTTGTGAGGGGAAGCAAAGTCGCTTGCCGTTCTCTCATGAGGGTGACAGAAGTACTGAATTATTGAATACAGTACATACAGATCTTTGCGGACCTATGGAGAATGCTTCTCTAGGTATTTTATTATTTTTGTCGATGATTACAGCAGAATGACACATTAATTTTTTGAAAAATAAAAGTGAAACTTTTGAATGCTGTAAACAATACAAAGCTAAAGTTGAAAATGTTCTAGGAAAGAAGATAAATATTTTACGGAGTGATAACGGACGTGCATTCTGTAATAAAGAATTGGATGATTACCTGAAAAAATGGGAATAATACATCAAAAAACAAATCCTTACACGCCTGAACAAAATGGTTTATGCGACCGCATGAATAGAACTTTAATAGATAAAGCGAGATGCCTTTTGTTTGAAGCTGATCTACCGAAGAAATTTTGGGCAGAAGCAAGTAATACTGCTGTTTATTTGCAAAATAGAACGGTAGCAGCTGGATTAAATAATAAAACTCCGTACGAGTTATGGACTAACAGCAAGCCTAATATTAGTCATTTGAAGATATTTGGTAGTACTGTCATGGTGCATGTCCCCAAAGTTAAACGTGCGAAGTGGGACAAGAAGTCTGAGAAGTGCATCTTAGTAGGTTATTCAGAGGAAGTAAAGGGGTACAGAGTTTACAACCCTAAAACTCAGATAGTGTCAACCAGCAGAGACGTCATTATTATGGAAAAAAATTTGAATACAGAGAACCTGACTGTAGTTAAAGAGAAGGAGACTGTTGATAGCGATATTGGTGAAGTAAATGCAGATTCAGTGGGGGACAACAATCAAAATGATGACTCGTATACTAGTACTTCAGGATTTAATAATGACGAAACCTATGTGTAGGGTGATACTGCAGACTCGGACAGTTCCACTGAAGTTGATGAAACAATACAATCACGCTCGTTGCCTACTAGACAAAGACAAAAACCAGATAGATATGGTTTCTCAAATATGTGTACAGAAAGTGACAGATTACATATTGATGAGTTGTCGGTGGAAGATNTATTATGGAAAACAATTTGAATATAGAAACGCTGACTGTAGTTAAAGAGAAGGAGACTGTTGATAGCGATATTGGTGAAGTAAATGCAGATTCAGTGGGGGACAACAATCAAAATGATGACTCGTATACTAGTACTTCAGGATTTAATAATGACGAAACCTATGTGCAGGGTGATACTGCAGACTCGGACAGTTCCACTGAAGTTGATGAAACGATACAATCACGCGCGTTGCCTACTAGACAAAGACACAAACCAGATAGATATGGTTTCTCAAATATGTGTACAGAAAGTGACAGATTACATATTGATGAGTTGTCGGTGGAAGATGCACTACAGGGTCCAGATAAGGAGTGTTGGTCGCAAGCTATACAAGAGGAGCTGCAGTGTTTTGGGGATAACAATGCTTGGGAGCTTGTGGAACCTGAAGACAGTAAAGTGCAAGTGGGTATTGAAGAAAAAGTGTGACAGTGAAAACCAGATTCGTTACCATGCTAGATTAGTAGCCAAAGGCTATAGTCAAAAGTATGGTGTGGACTATGAAGAAACTTTTTCCCCTGTTGTGAGGCACACCACATTGCGTTTGTTATTTGCAATTTCTGTACAGTTAAATCTTGATATAATACATTTAGATGTGAAAACAGCCTTTCTGAATGGAGAATTGAATGAGACTATATATGTGCAAAAACCAGATGGTTTTGTTTGCTCAGAGAATGATAAAAACAAAGTCCTTAAGTTGAAAAAGGCTATATATGGCCTCAAACAATCCTCCAGAGCATGGCATGAGAAAGTTGACAATTGTTTGATTCTAAATGGTTATAAGAAATCTAAACTGGAACCATGCTTATATAGCAAAGTTGTAAATGGTTGTAAGACAATGGTCACTCTTTATGTCGATGATTTCTTTGTTTTTTCGAACNTATTCTTTATGTCAATGATTTCTTTGTTTTTTTGAATGATAAAAAATAAATGTTACAGTTAAAAGAAATATTGAATTGTCAGTTTAAAATAAAATATTTGGGACAAGTAAAGCGTTGTCTAGGTATGGATGTTAAAATTGATAAGAGTAATAATGTAATTACTTTAAGCCAAGAAAATTATATCGATCAACTTTTGCACAAGTTTGATATGGTTGATTGTAAAACTGTTAAGACTCCTATGGAGGCTAAATTGAATGTTACTAAATGTGAAAATGCTCAAAACCAGAATCCATATCAACAACTTATAGGTAGTTTGATGTATCTGGCAGTCCTTACAAGACCGGATATTGCTTATGCAGTAGGATATTTGAGTCAGTTCAATAATTGTCATGGTGAAGAGCATTGGTCATATGTAAAGAGGATACTTAAATATTTAAAACATACAAGAACTTTTGGTTTAAAATATAGTTAGAATAAAGATTGTGATGTTAAAGGTTCTGTTGATGCCGACTGGGCTAATGATACTAGGGACAGAAAGTCATATACAGGATTTTGTTTTATGTTATCAGGTTGTGTCATCTCTTGGGAATGTAAAAAACAGAAGTCAATAGCATTATCTAGCACAGAAGCTGAATATATAGCAATTTCAGAAGCTTGTAAAGAGGCAATATATCTTAGAAACTTGCAATATGAGATTACAGAGAAAATGTATGCAATCACTATATGTAATGATAATCAGAGTGCACAGAAGTTGTCGGCAAATCCTATTTTTCACAATAAAACCAAGCACATTGATGTCAGATACCACTTTTGCAGAAACATGATATCGGATAAAAGTGTGCATATTCAATATTTGCCAACAGCTGATATGCCAGCGGATATGCTAACCAAGAGTTTAAATTCATTAATACATTATAGATTTATAAAACTTTTGGGAATTGAAAGAGAGTAATATTTTGATAAGTGGGAGTGTTATGATTTGTATCAAAACTGTAACAACTAGCGCCACCTATTGTTATCTCTATGTCTTCGTATTGTTTTCTCTATGTTATTAGAAATAAAGCTATAGTCGTTCACTCGCCATTGAATCGCGGTACGCAGTGTTTCATTTAGCTAATTATTACAGTTTGGCACATAAAGATTATCTCCGCCAGGATAGTGTTAGTTCCGCATGTGTGCAGAATGTTATTAATTTGAAATAAAGCAAATTTTAGAAATACAATTTTACAATAATAAACTGAATTCTCCCATTTACCGCAATGTCATAATTTACATCTTTGCGATATCAGCGCACCTTGCGGAANTTTACCGCAATGTCATAATTTACATCTTTGCGATATCAGCGCACCTTGCGGAAGTAGAAGTAACTTTACCGCTAGTATCGATTTCCATATTTCCTGTTGTGCTACAAAGTATGTATATCTTTGGCCAGTTGTTTATTTATGTTTTACCGTTTTATTTTGCGGTGTTTCAAATATTGCATATTAGCTGTGTTTGTTTTCATTAAGCCGTGGAATTTGTATAAACAATTTGCCAACATGTGGAATTACTGTCCTGCGGGATTAAAATCACTTCGTATTACATATTAACCGTATTTTGTATTAAGGAATTAGTTTACATTATAAATCCTATATTAAACTGGGATGTATTAATGTGTTTTGACTGTATAAATTATCATTCCGAACTCTTTTTTTTCCTCTTGCATGGCATTTCACATTCAGATTCCACTTCTGCATTGCTTTAGTCACTTCTCAACATTTTTACNTTTTTTTCCTCTTGCATGGCATTTCACATTCAGATTCCACTTCTGCATTGCTTTAGTCACTTCTCAACATTTTTACAAGCAGTACACAATACGTTAAACAACACCCAATACTATTACAAACTGTACTAAAACATAGCATATGTTTATCTGGTTGGACAGAACCGATGGGACGATGTGCTGTGATGTAGTGGTTCCTGCAAATGTGTTAAGAAGGGAAGCACTGGCAGGAAGATGTACTGCTATCTAGTGGTTACTGCAAAAGTTTTAGGAAGGGAATGAATCCAGCAGTCATTCCCGTTTTAAAACTGTCAATGTAATAACCTACCATATATCTCCGCAGCGAACATGGCGTTCATTACCTTCCGAACGCTGATGTACGACTTTATGTGCAAATATAACGTTTGAAGCAAAAACTCAATGTCTGATATTATGGCATTTATTCCCCTCTTAAAACTGGCGGTTCAAGTAGTACTGTGGGAGATGATGAAAATAGGTATGTTTTAAAGTATGACATACACTTTTTTTCATAGACATTTTAGTTCAGAATGCTATATCATCATAACCATGTAATCAATTCCAACTTAATTTTGTATGTGGGCAGTATATTTTACAACTATGAACTGTATTTACACAGACCATTTTTTGTCTCCCACTTTTTAAGATATGCCACATGAAAAAATTAATTTGTTATATAATATCTTTGAAAACAATTTGCACTGCAGCAGGTGGTGTAAACTGGTACTGTGCTCATCAAGAGAAACACAACACGCAGCAATAAAAAAAAGTTTAAATAAATTTATTTTTCCATATGTTTCCTTTAAATTTTCTACTTTCTTCATGGTTCCTCAAAAACGAGTCTTTACAGAAAGAACGTCACTTTAAATGGGGTCATTATAGGGAGGTTCTACTGCATGTGACTTGTACTATACGTACTGTTAGTAGCAATATTTCAAATATGTAACTTTGTGTATTTAAAATATTTTCAGACCACACCAATTTTAAAATAATTATATCAATTTTACATTATTCTTTTGCTCCAACACTTTTATTTACTAGACACAAACAACAAACCTTTTCGGCATTTCTGCAAGAAATCCTGTCCGTGTTGTCGTGTCTTGCCAATTTCATGTTAGTAATATATTTAGATCTGATAATATACTTCTTTGTGAACAGTCGTCGTGCTCAAGATTGGACATCTTCGGTACAAAAATTTTTTTATATTATCAGCTATGGTCTCTTGATTTGTAATGTACCTTTTACTCTTCTTTCCAAACCAACCATACATTTCAAGATGAAAATAAAACTTAATCCCACATTGATGTGCCACCAGTGACATAGGTTCACTCTGTAGCCTCCGTCACAGCTGCTCTTCCCTTGGTCTTCCTCCCCCAGGCATTACTGTACTACCACTATACACCACTGGGTAACTGCTACTGGTATCCGGAGGTATACCTGTACAACTGCCATGCACACTCGAATAGGAAGTAAATCACCATGTGCCCTACCTACTGCTGCGCAGCTGAAGGTTGCAACCATGCAGCTCATCCATGCAGAGGGGTGGCCTGCTGCTCTCTCTTCTCTCTCTGACGCACTTCCCTCGCTTGCCCCTAGTCAAACTATATGTAAGGGACTCCATGCTGCCTAAACTCTTAGTCTGTCACCAGCCGGTCTTCCAGTCTCATTTCATCATTCCTGCTGTTAACTTGTGTACCAGTAGAGTACTAGTTCACTGAGCTGTGACGAACAATCTGCTTCAGTGCCGCGTTTTGGGTTCTTTTAAACCTTCAATGTGCTGTATCCCCTTTTGTTACAAGTCAGCAATAATTCTTCTAGGGGAGGCATTGGCANTTCTTTTAAACCTTCAATGTGCTGTATCCCCTTTTGTTACAAGTCAGCAATAATTCTTCTAGGGGAGGCATTGGCATGCATCCCCTGACCTTCACTCCACGGCTGTTGAAGACGTACAGCGACAATCCTGCTTTGTCAGTCTCTGTTGGCAGTGACTTGGTGGAACCATTTCACTTCTCCTCTATCTGGTTTCTCCTGTGCGTCACCATCAAGTTGGGGGGCAAAAGACAACCGGGAAAGCAGGAAAAGTCTTTTTTGTGTTTGTTAAACTCGAGGAAGATGCTGCACGGGAGCGAGACGTGCTCATTAGAAGAACATCCAACCACAGCCATCAAGTCGGTCTGTTAGCTGGAAGGTACCTGTTGGGGTGTTTCTATGCACCGAGGGCCATCTCTCCACTGCCATCTACCCCACCCAGATTCACCTCAGCTGCACCAGATCCAATCACTCCCCCCACAGGTAGTCAGTCAGCAACAATTTTGTCCGACCCAGCCAACTCCAACAACCATTGTGCCAGTCTGCACCATTACCCGGCCATCCATTAAATCTGCACCACCCAAACTAACCAGTAGGCAGTCAACCTACTCAGTAAGCACGGTCATACAGCAAACAGCCAAATATTCCTGTAAATAGGACCCATACTTCTGAGTCCTATAGGGTAGAGAAGGCCATAGCATCACCCAATTGGGTGAGGCATCAATATGATCAACATGACCATGCTCAGATCATAATAACTACACTCAAAATGTGTCATTATTCAGTAAAATATGGTTTTCAACTGAGTAGCAGTGATCATCTGATCCCGTTTGTCATTTGCATGCGCTCTGAAGGAAAAAAAAGCTTATAGCATTTCATTTTTTGCTGTCTGAGTGTGTCCATGTGTGTGTGTGCGTGTACACATATAGGACTTAGTGAGTGCATTCAACTTTTATAGTTTCCTACCATGCCATGTGCTTATTTTCAATCTATCACCTCTCAAAAACAGTTTAAAATTACTTTATTTATGCCAGTAAATGATTCACTCTTGGAAAATTATTTTGTGCGTGAAAATATGAGATGCTGAAATAATCTGAAAATAAAACTGTACTGGCCAAGTTTGAATTTACCATTTAGTATATTAGTATTTGGTAGCTTCAGNTTCTTTTAAACCTTCAATGTGCTGTATCCCCTTTTGTTACAAGTCAGCAATAATTCTTCTAGGGGAGGCATTGGCGTGCATCCCCTGACCTTCACTCCACGGCTGTTGAAGACGTACAGCGACAATCCTGCTTCGTCAGTCTCTGTTGGCAGTGACTTGGTGGAACCATTTCACTTCTCCTCTATCTGGTTTCTCCTGTGCGTCACCATCAAGTTGGGGGGCAAAAGACAACCGGGAAAGCAGGAAAAGTCTTTTTTGTGTTTGTTAAACTCGAGGAAGATGCTGCACGGGAGCGAGACGTGCTCATTAGAAGAACATCCAACCACAGCCATCAAGTCGGTCTGTTAGCTGGAAGGTACCTGTTGGGGTGTTTCTATGCACCGAGGGCCATCTCTCCACTGCCATCTACCCCACCCAGATTCACCTCAGCTGCACCAGATCCAATCACTCCCCCCACAGGTAGTCAGTCAGCAACAATTTTGTCCGACCCAGCCAACTCCAACAACCATTGTGCCAGTCTGCACCATTACCCGGCCATCCATTAAATCTGCACCACCCAAACTAACCAGTAGGCAGTCAACCTACTCAGTAAGCACGGTCATACAGCAAACAGCCAAATATTCCTGTAAATAGGACCCATACTTCTGAGTCCTATAGGGTAGAGAAGGCCATAGCATCACCCAAGTGGGTGAGGCATCAATATGGTCAACATGACCATGCTCAGATCATAATAACTACACTCAAAATGTGTCATTATTCAGTCAAATATGGTTTTCAACTGAGTAACAGTGATCATCTGATCCCGTTTGTCATTTGCATGCGCTCTGAAGGAAAAAAAAGCTTATAACATTTCATTTTTTGCTGTCTGAGTGTCCATGTGTCTGTGCGCGTGTACACATATAGGACTTAGTGAGTACATTCAACTTTTATAGTTTCCTACCATGCCATGTGCTTATTTTCAATCTATCACCTCTCAAAAACAGTTTAAAATTACTTTATTTATGCCAGTAAATGATTCACTCTTGGAAAATTATTTTGTGCGTGAAAATATGAGATGCGGAAATAATCTGAAAATAAAACTGTACTGGCCAAGTTTGAATTTACCATTTAGTATATTAGTATTTGGTAGCTTCAGNGAAATAATCTGAAAATAAAACTGTACTGGCCAAGTTTGAATTTACCATTTAGTATATTAGTATTTGGTAGCTTCAGTTCGGTCACGATTTGGTAGTGTTGTTTTTTAGCAAGTTTCGTTACATTCTAAAAACTAGGGACATGCGGGATCCTGAACTTCAAGAAAAATTTCAGGAATTTTTTAACTATTTTCTTGTTGGGCAGAAAATAATTTTTTCCTGATATTTTCAAGAAAAATTTATGTTCACTTCTGTATTTGTTATAACTTAAATACAAGTCTGGTTTCATGCAAGAAGCTTTGTATCGACTCTTTACGCAAGCGATTATGATTTGATGAATCAAATATTGTCAAGAAAGTTTTTATTCTTCCGCTTATTCACAGATTACAAAGATTGTTTCATAAACTAAAAAAAAATGTTGTACGTTATATATTATGTAACGTTAACACTACGTATTTATTGCAAAAAGTAACTAAAACTGGTTGCAAACTTGCACTATTAGGAAGTTACGGTAAACCGTGCACACTAAATTTGTCTTATATGGGAGCGACATCTATAAGTTGCAAGTATTGATTGCTGGTTGATATGGGATGCGAGTTTCAATATGCATAACCTAAACATTCACGTAAAAATAAGCTAATACATGATGAATGTTTAATTCGACTCCAAATGTTTAACTATTTTACTGAGATCTAACATGGTATTATTTAATCTGGGTTTGGTTAAAACGATTTGTAACACGCCAGCAAATTGTCTTTGTTTTTGGTTCGGAATGTGTTGTTTTTAATTGTGTGTTCTCCTCACTCGTTACTGAGACATTGACAAACTCCAAACATAGCAAATTTGCTATGCGAAAATATATAGTTGATTTACTTAGCTACTTTTCATTTCGTTATCGATAGAGGAATTAGCTTTGTTAGTATACAGATTCGGTATGTTGCATTCATAACCTGCCTGACAATACTTGGTTGAGATTGTAGTTGCACTACGTGATTCGAAGTGTGTAGTGTTTACGGACGTTAAAACTTCCACTGAAAGGTAATTTGAGTAAATTTGCTAATGTACCGACATTTTACTCCCACTGTTCGTGTTATATTATTGGTTAGTAATAGGCCTACTGCTAATGTAGGCCTAGTTTAAATAATTAAATTTCACACCCTCCTATACAGTATTTAGTTCTGTAAAGTAATTGTCTGTAACTAAAAGAATCACGATTTTTGGAATTGAGAATTGCGAGTGGTATTGGCATCAAGATCGAGAATAAAAAAAAAGTGGAATTGTTACATCTCTATTAACACATTCCAGCCAAATTTCGCAGGTAACTAATACTAAGTTATACCATGTTACAGGTAGTTCAAGATAAACTGAGCACTCTCGAAATCATCCTTTAAAAAAAATCTCTGACCCATAACTGCATACATTTTAGTGTAAGCAATGACTACAATACTCACAGGAAAGTTGGCAGCAAATTATGAGTAGTTTCAGATATTAACGCCCTATTAGACACAATAGCACCTGAAATTTGTCACTTCCTNTTGGCAGCAAATTATGAGTAGTTTCAGATATTAACGCCCTATTAGACACAATAGCACCTGAAATTTGTCACTTCCCTTTTATTTTATGCACATAAGAACAAATATTGCACAATGATAACATTTGTATCTCTGACAAATTCACAACATCATTTGACTGATGCAACCTTTAAAGTTATTGAGTCCGTTGTTTTGTTTATTCTTTTTTGTACCAGTTTCCANAACATCATTTGACTGATGCAACCTTTAAAGTTATTGAGTCCGTTGTTTTGTTTATTCTTTTTTGTACCAGTTTCCATTCCAGTGGTCAAATGCTCTGAATTCCGTGAATTTACGTTTCTGTTGGTTCTGTTCTTTGGTTAGTTTTCATTATAGACTATTCATGGTAAAGTGGCACTTTTTGAAGCCCTCTCATTTGGAATAATAGTCAATATATTTTATTGTAGCCTTAGACGTTAACTTTCGAGTCCAGTGAAATATATACACTATGTTTAATACTTACATGGGCAATATTTATTTTTAAAAATGTTGAAAGGATAAAAAATGACTGACAGGAAAAGTAACTACATTCTCAAAAGTGCTCACTTTACCGTGAATAGTGTACACGTGCCTTAAACAATGTGATTTGTGTGGCATGTTGTAACCCCAAATAAGTATTTCTTTACATAATAAATAAAACATTTAGGCCCATTTATCTGTTCTTAATAAAGTTGTGCATTTTATAATTAGCTTTTTGTATTTAAACGTGTGTTTGGTTGCGGGAAGTCTATAATATTTAATGTGATATGCAGACCTAGTTAGGATGTGTACATGTCATTATAGGCTGTTCACGGTAAAGTCAGCCCTTTTGAGGCCCTAGTTACTTTTTCGTTTCAGCAATTTTTTATCCTTTAACCTCCTTTTAAAATAATTATTGCTAAGTAAGTAATAAACAAAGTGTGGTCGTTATTATAATATTAAAACTTGAAGAAACTTAGGTTGAGTGCACATTTAATTATATTTGCAGTTTTGTTTAACAATTCTGTAGCTTCAATGAATGTACGATATTTACGTGACCGTCCGAGAATACAAGTCAATACCTTGGTGCATATTTCATTAGATTTTAGCAAATAATGCTATGAAACTGCTTCATATTACACTTGAAACTTCCCTCCTGTACGTTTATTATGTTGACACAGTTCCTCGACAATTTGTTAAACTGCCACAAATAACCTCAGTTTCTGTATGGCAAATGTATTCTGCATTAAATGCATGAATGCAACTTGAAATACATTGCCATCGGTTAGTGGTTTTTTTAAAAAGAAATTTTTATATAAATAATGTTGATTTTATAAGCTGAAAAGGACTTTCTCATTAAAAAGGTTAGGACAAACTTTTGTATCTTTATGGCATTTACTTTTGATATTTGTAACATCATAGCAAAACTGGCCATTTGTTTACACAAAGTGAGTGTATACAACTATTAATTTTGGAGTTTTGTGCTATAAGTCGCACACCGTTATCAATAGGAATTTTGATAGTCTGCATATACATAGTGTCACAGTTGTAATGCATGCAGGAGGAGAATATTATTTTGTGNCAATAGGAATTTTGATAGTCTGCATATACATAGTGTCACAGTTGTAATGCATGCAGGAGGAGAATATTATTTTGTCATATTGTGTGTAAATAAAATAACATGTAATTTAAAAGTATTTAAGCACACCGTTTTCCTTAGTTCTGCCCGCACATTTTATTAAAAACAATTCTCATGTCATTTAAAGACTATTTATCACACGTTGTATGCCATATATGATGGATGAAATATTAATTATTATCTCAGTGTTTCATTCCTATGATACTTGATGACTGGCANCAATAGGAATTTTGATAGTCTGCATATACATAGTGTCACAGTTGTAATGCATGCAGGAGGAGAATATTATTTTGTGATATTGTGTGTAAATAAAATAACATGTAATTTAAAAGTATTTAAGCACATCGTTTTCCTTAGTTCTGCCCGCACATGTTATTAAAAACAATTCTCATGTCATTTAAAGACTATTTATCACACTTTGTATGCCATATATGATGGATGAAATATTAATTATTATCTCAGTGTTTCATTCCTATGATACTTGATGACTGGCAAAAATTTGTACCTTGCACACATTTCAGGAATGTTCTAAATAGCATGGTGCTAATGTAATGAGAGGAAATAACCCAAGTATTCGACTCTTCTGAGTCACTCAAGAAAGGATAAAGAAAAGAAAATAATTTCCGAAGATTATATCATTTATTTCTAAATAGTAAGAACCATATCATCGGCATTCACGTAGAGATATTATTTGCTGAAATTAATGTGTGTGTGTTTCAGTGTGCACTTCAATAGATTCACTAGTTGCATTATGTAAATAAATACAGCGGACTTCTAAACAGCTTATTAAACAAACACCACATGGCAATGTTTACAGTGATATAGGAAGAATACACAATGAGCTGAAAGTAGAAAATAAGCAGGGCTTTCGAAAGTGCTCTTTTTATCATGAACCATCTTTACCATATGTAATTTAAATAGATAAGGTAGAAAATACCACATTGTGGCCCTGGAAATATTTTTGGTTAATTTAGTATATTTTTCATACCATGTTGCTAATTTAAACCAAACTTTGTACATTAAAAGTATCCAACTACAGGCATAAAATTTGGTAACACATAGCTTCTTTTGTCTACCATTCTGCCAGGTAGCACCACATAAAAAAATTAAGTTTTTGTGTCGTATCTTGGGAAACGATCAACTCTTTCTTACCAAATTCGAGAAACAAATACTGTATGTCCCCATAATCTTATATGCTTTAATTGGGTTGTGCACTTATTTTCAAAACCGCAGCCATGTAAACATTTTTGATTACTATGCTATATCTACAAAACCATGTGATAGATTTCAACCAAATATTTTATGGTTGGCCATGTAAACATATGCAATGTAAATAGATGGCATTTATTTTCAATAAGGCTGTCATATCCTGACGAAACTTGGTATGCTGAAATTATTAATTGCATCAAATAAGATAATTCAGTCTCTCTTTTGTCCACTATTTTGTAAGATAGCATCAAATGAAAAACAAAGTTTTCGTGCAATATCTCAGGAAACAATTAACTAATTTGTACCAAATTTGGTAAGCAAGAGATGTTGTGGTNTCTCTCTTTTGTCCACTATTTTGTAAGATAGCATCAAATGAAAAACAAAGTTTTCGTGCAATATCTCAGGAAACAATTAACTAATTTGTACCAAATTTGGTAAGCAAGAGATGTTGTGGTACCCTGTGTAAACTTTTATGTTTCTGAGTCGGTCATATACTTATTTTTAAAATGGTGACTATATAAAAATGTTTGATTACTATGCTGTATATACAAAACCACGTAACCAAGTTCAAACATTGTATCCGGCAGTAGCCTATATTTCAACCAACAAATGTATCTACGCAGAGCCACTTTTGTCTCCCATTTTGTAAAATAATGCTAATTTTATTTAATGTGTGGTGCAACGTATTACTACAGTAAGCCATTTAAACCCTCTCTTTTTTTATGGCAATATAAATCTTTTATTTTATCACACTGTGCCACTAATCAAAACTACTGCCATAAAATTGTATTGAGTTTAGGAAAATGTGTGGTAGAAAAATGTGACACAAATAATTACATCAGAAAAACTACGGCCATTGCATGATATTAAAAAATACCATAGGATGTACAGTAAAATTATTATTTTTAGGGAACTAATAGAAAGAGATAAAATAGGCAGATTAATGACACTATATTTTTAGAATGAAATTTGCAAACACAAAAACTTTTACTACATTTTGCAAAATTGATAATGATTGCACATCATTACACTGAATTAAATAAAAATGTCATTGTACAAAGCAAGTAAAACAGGTTAGAAAACTATTAAAAATATTAGAAAATGGGATATTAAAAACGGGGCCCCTTACAACAAACCTTTAATAGATACATTTACATTTACTACTTTTTGCTAGAAAGGTGAGCCGATATGGTTTTTGAGCCTTTTCGATATTGCTGATACAAACTTACCGATATTGCAGATACCAATACCGATACTGCCTTGACAAGGAAAAATAACATTTTTTCATGTTTCAAAAAATTAAAAACTTTATTTTTAAAACATTTAGTTAAAGAAAATTCTAATTGTCTTTGTTTTTATTGTTTCATTGATAGGCCAAACTATTAAGATAAATAAAAATCTAGGAACCACATACTAGTTAGTAACTAAGCATATTTTTAAAACAAAAATAATCTCAAAAAACATTTCATTGTTCAATGAAACTCTCGAAAATACATAGCATAAAGGTGACGAACTGCAATAAATGCTAGATGAAAAACACTTCACAGTTACAAGAAAAAACAAAAGCAAACAAGTCACTCATTGTTAATAAATTTTTTTTTAGGAAAACTATTTGCTTCATTTTCTCTGGATTTATGGAGCTTCTTTTCTTGTTACAAACAAGGCCTGCTGTACTTAGTCTTTCGGAGGCAACAGACCCACATGGTACTGACAGATACACTTTAGCCACATGTCTTAGAGATTTGTGCTGAGCAGACTTCCAGTACTGAAGTGGGTTGCTGGAAGTGCCAGACAAATTCTCACTGAAATATAACTGAAGTTCTTGCTCGGGACCTACAATACTCGAAGTTGTACTAGTTTGGGTCTTATTCTTGTGAATTAATGATGCATATAATGATGTGACAGAGTGAGCTTCCCTATTGCCATCTGTAGCTATTTCCATTTTTCACATTTAGTAACATGACCACCTTTGCACATTTCAGTTAAGAGAAGCTGTTTGGCTGTGTCAACAGCCTCTGAAGAGGAAAACACTGTGTCCTTGAATCTATGGTCCTAAGTGCATAAAACTGGTTTGATTTCACTTTGATGTACCGAGTTTTAAGAGAGTGGACCAAGTCAGCTCTCATTGTGCTCAACATCCCCTTCAGCTTCAAGTCTGTATTAAGCCATTAACCATTGGTATAACTTCTGAAATACCAGTGTCTTCATTACTTATGGCAAGTGTGGATATTTGGAATAATTTCAAGACCTGCACAATCTGATAAATTAGAATCCATTCAACATTTGAAATTTCCTCCTTAAGATTTAAATTGGGGGAATGGAATGAAATGACTCCCCTCTGCTCAAGAAACCTACAAAGCATCAAATATGACCTATCCCACCTAGTAGGCTCGTCCTGAATCAGCTTATGCTGTGGGATATTATTTGATACCTGGAATTCCTTCAGCAACTTACTAGCTGATACGGAATGCTTAAAGTGCCTTACAAACCGGCGTGCTTTTGCAATCAAGTTCGAAACCCTTGTTTGTGAAAGGATAGCTAGCATCTTTCACAACTAACTGGAGAGAGTGGACACTGCAGCCAACACTGTTTAAATTAGCCACCTTGCAAGCAGCAACCATGTTGGCAGCATTGTCTCGTACAAATATATGTATTTTGTGCTGCATACCCGAAGTTTCTAATTAGCACTGAAATAAACTTGCAATGCTTGCAGCAGTATGGTACATATGATTGAATGGCACAACATCAAGGCGAGCAGTTTGCCTTGTGAAATCTTCACCAATGAAGTGGCATGTAAGGGACATGTAGATGATGACCACATATCAGTAGTGAAACTGGCAATTTCTACAGACCTCAGCATCTCTCTGACTTTATATGAAACTGTGGCATACGTATCTGGTCATACATATCTGGTATGCATCACCATCCTCGGCAGGGTTGTTCTATGTACCACTTCATGTCTAGGTTCAAGAAACTGTAGTAGTTATTTAAAACCTGTTAAATGATAAGACATATTTTATTTTACAGTAATTTGAACAGGCTGACAATTCTAAGGGAAGTGTTCCTTTATTGGGACTCCTACACTGCCATAGTCTACTTCATGCATATACCTACTTTCATTCATTAATATTTATTTAATGTCAGTATTTTAAGGAATCACCTTATTGTTTGAATATTCTAACCTAAGTTTCTTCTGTACAAACTCTTTTTTTCATCACCAACTTAATATCCTGTATTCTTATAGAGTGTAAAAGTCCCATTAACAGGACCCATGCCCCACTTGTAAACTAATGCAACTAATTATTTCAAAATTGTAATTTTTATTTATTAATATTGATACATTTGCTTTTATTAACGCCAGTTATTAGTCACTGGTTGGATTATCCCTTCTGATGAGGAAGGATATGTCAACACAATTTCTATCACAAAGAAAATGTTTACATTTAAATCAGCAAACTTTACATGCATAAAAATTTGGATTTTTTTTAAATTTATGTATGTAACGAAACTTTAAAATACTAAATTACCAATTCGCAATCATTTCTGAACAAGTGACTATCGACGGCATCCAAATTGAACGCTTCTAAACACTAAAATCCTAAAATACCAAATGGTCAATTTGAACACGGCCTAGTCACAACCACAAGTGCTGAATTGGCCTACTATTCTAATAACAATATTGTGAAGTATAAAGCACAAGAAAATTGATGTAAAAAAATGTGTAAGATGTGATACACATATGAATTATGCACATAATGTATTTGTAGTAATCAACCTACCTTTGTTTTCCACAATACTAAATGGTAAAAGGTCTTTGCAAATCATTTTTCCAGTGAGATTATTTATTTTCACAGTGCGGGCATGTGATGAAGGATATGGTTTACTTTTTTCCATTAATTCATACACGTCATGAAATTTTGGTTTAGACCTGTTTACATCAGGGCTATATGAACATGTAGCCACACAATTGTTATCTGAAATTTGTGAAGTACTTGTAAATATGGCATTGCTAGGCGCATTTTCTCTGCCAGAAAGTTGTGTTGCAAGTTGTACAACATACCTAGGAGGACACCGTTGTAATTTGAAGCTCTTCCACTTCAAAGGGTGCGTACATTCAAGGTGCTGTTTCAAGTTTGCGGTACTATACGACCTCGATGATGTACCGCTTCTTGAAACCAAACATTTGCAAATATTGCAAACCGCCTTGCATTTTTGTGTGTTGCTTAGGGTAAAAAAATTCCACACGTCACTTTTTCTTCCAGCCACATTATTTGTTTTTTGCTGGCACACGTAAATGATTTCATCCCATTCGTTCCCTAACCTAACACCGTCATATTACTACAGCAACAGCAAACAAACCAACAAAACAAACAAAAAAAAGACTAACTGTCGGAATGGCGCCGCTTGGCGGCAGTAATGTGCAGCATGTAGCCAACATTACAAGATTACATAAGTTTTTTTTATGCGTCGCTGTGTTTGCGGTTTGTTGTGAAACTATTAAGAGAAAATATTTTTAGAGGTAATCGTAAATATTAATTATTGTTAATATTATATATGTGTTAGGTTGATTAAATGTTAAGTTTTGTTCATGCTGCAAGCTTGCCTACAGAGATAAAATTCAGTAAATGCAAATGGTGGCTACTATTGTTTTGTTGTATACATTTTTTGTAAACAATCATGGAAAACTTGCCTTATTTCGCTTTAGAAATAAACACAGCCAGTTAGGTACTTAAGTAAAAACCAATTTAAAAATAGTGATTATTTTAATAAAACCAAATAGTGCGCTAAGCCACTCCAATTATGGCAAGTTGAAAACAGCATCATCTTAGATTTTGAGGGCAAAATATAGGTTATAATATCGGCGATTTAAACATGAATTGGGTGCAATTCCGATAATTATCATATCGGCCGGTTTCGATATAACGGCACCGGTTTCGGCTCAGCCCTACTTATTGCATTAGTAACTTGAACACTATTGACAAAAAAATAAACTATTTTGCCAGTCCATACTTTTTTACATTACGAAAAAAAATTTACTTTAATACTTTACCATTCTAAAATTTCTAATAAATGTTCCATCATGCGACAACATTATAAGGAAAACTAGTTGACTGCGATAAATAGTAGTGGTGGATTGTGCCAACTCATCCTATATCATCTGGACATCACTGGAAATGGAACTGATGCAGAGTGGTCCAAACAAAGTAGAAGTCAAGGTGTTTCTACAGCCCCCAAACGGAAGATGAAAATGAATTAAGGTGCAGAGCCAAAAGTTGAACAGATGTCGAAATGAAAGCAGAGGTGTGAAGGTAATAGTAGAACAGAAACTAAGATTGTAAAACCTGCTGTAACACACCACAATCACATCTTAATTAATGACTGATCACGAATACATTACAAAGATACAAAAAACCGTTGTCATCAAACTTACCCTAAAGGGGGGGGTTCAATTAGAAGCTGTGTGTAGTAAAACATCACAAACAGCAGGTTATAAAATAAACACTAGTCGCCTAAGTTGCGCTAAAACTACATATTCTTGAAAAGGTTGACTGTTCTACATTATAAATAAGTGAAATACGTGCACTGTGACTACATCGTACACCAAGTACGAATTTTGTTTCAGTTATGGTGAAAACAAGTCTATCTGTAGTCTAGGAGTAGGTGCACATTACCTCGGGGCAACGCACCTCTCGCAGAGAGATACTTGAATTAATGCGTCTCCCACAGAATGTTACACTAAAATTTAGTTCGGCAGTTGCTGATAAATAGCGCAGGGATATGCAAATGCAGCTCCAGATTGTACAAAGGGCACTTTTTTTCTGTCTGTACACCCATGGACTGTGGACATAATGTAAAATTTGCTGTGCAGAGAAACAGTTCAACAAGAGCTAAGAGACTGCGCGGACAAGAACAAGAAATGCTGTAACTAAAACGGTCACACCAGCAACTGGGCATACAATAACAAGACTTGCAAGCGGGCGCGTTTTCATGGGCACAGTCTGTGTGGAAACCTTGCCTGCCTGCACTGCCCAGGAGCGTTTGAAAGTAAATTACAGAAGCCCATAAAATAATAGTCTGAATAAATTCACCTAATTATTATCTTAAAGCAGTTAACTATGTGTATCTCAAAAGGCTAAAAATGATTAGCATGTGTCTAAAAAATATTTCAAATAAACAAAATATTCCAAGAAATTAAAAAAAGTATTTAAAAAAAATTTTTAACCACACAATGCATGTTTTNTTGAAAGTAAATTACAGAAGCCCATAAAATAATAGTCTGAATAAATTCACCTAATTATTATCTTAAAGCAGTTAACTATGTGTATCTCAAAAGGCTAAAAATGATTAGCATGTGTCTAAAAAATATTTCAAATAAACAAAATATTCCAAGAAATTAAAAAAAGTATTTAAAAAAAAAAATTTTAAACCACACAATGCATGTTCTTTTCATCCATTTTTTGACATATGTCTTACTTCACTAAGTTTACTCGCATGTATGTGTAGAGGAATGTAGGCAAATTATTTATATTGGTAGTCTCTTGTTCTGTTCTACCTTCAGACATACAACACTCTTCCAGCCTTGAGAATGGTTACAGGACATACATGGTGACAGTGGGATTTCTACAGGACGTCTTAATACAGCAGCCTTTCTCCTTGTAAACATCCTTTTTGTCACAACATGTTTAGAAGGATGTTGATTTACAGAGTCAATCACAGTAGATGCTGTCTTTGTCAAGTCAGGGTATTCAATCAGTTGTACACATGTTGCAAATTTATAGCCATTGGAAGGTTTGAAGTCTGTGTTTAAGTGCAGGTGTAGGTATATGGGCTTGAACCCTATAACACATGCCAGCTGAGGGCAGGGAGTTTTTTGTCCACATCTACCACACCTGCTGTATGTGACCTATCAGGCAATTTAGACACTTGCATTCAAATTATGGATTGTTTCTGCAAAATGTTACCTCTGAATACCTAAATTTTAAAGTTGGCTTGAGAAACATTTGGAAATGTTTTCAAGATGTATCCACTTCAATGAAAATTTCTGATTCTCTTTCAGTAATACCTCATTTTTGAGAAATTCTTGGTAACATGTGATGTACTTTCTGTTGCTAGAGTTGTTTTCTCATATCTGGGGACAATTAATTGCCGTGCATTCTCATTTTTGGCAATTAAAGCAATTTTACTACAAGATTGAGCTTTAGCAAATCATATACGAATTCAATTTGGTCCAATAGTGTTATCTCAGTAGAGCATAGTTGTATTTTGTATATTGTTTTTAATTAAAAGCCACAAAGTTTAAATAGGGAATAAATGTTTTAAAAAATTCCTAACTCAGAGGAGCATCAATTTTACAGATAACTGTTTCAAACAATAATTATTCTGTATGACATTTCTTTAAAATATACTAGCGCTTTAAAAAATCTTGGCAATTTTTTGTTTAATTTTTTTATACTTTTAACAATACAATTTTTATTTTAAAAAGTATTATATAGGGGATCCTATTTTTTTTTTTAAATTTCTTATTGTGGCAGTATTCTTTGAGAAAGATGCATTGAATATTTTTTTTTATTTAAAACAGTATCTTTCAAATTGATGCATTGAGATGGAATTTCTTTAATGTTCATTCTCCATTTAAACTTCGCTTTGTTTCCACTTTCACAGTTTTGATCATTCTGAGATTTGAATGTTTTAATCTGTAATCTACATTATACAGTGGAACCGCGCTATAACTAGTATGGCCTATAGCGACACATCCGCTATTGCGATAGTTTTTAAATGCACTATCATTTCCCTTATCATTTGAAAGGTACTTAACTTCGTTTATAACAAAAATCTGTCAATGCAGCCTTTCGCTATAGCGATAGGAACATTTGTAAACTTGTACTTTTTAAATGTTTAAACACGTTGTATTGCAAGTGACATTCGCCCACTTGCCAAGCGCGAGCCAGCCTTTGTTAGTCTGTGTGGCGACACTCGCGTCAGCCGGAGCTATGGCAAGAGGAGCGGGCGGGTGTTGTGAGGGATAAGGAAGATGGTATTATAGTGGAGGGGAGAGGTACGAATGGGAGTAGAGCTAGTCTAGGCCAAGAAAAGAAGGGTACGCTGGAAAAAAATGCAGAAGTGGGGAGGGGAATGGTGGCGGCAAGATGCTAGCAGCCTGCGGCTCCTTTTATGCTGTACTGTCTAGGTGGTTGACTACTTTAGTTTAGTTGTTAAGTAAAACAGGAATTTTGAATATTGCAGGTTTTTTATATTATTAAAAACAAATTTTAAATGCCAAAGTTTGTTATAAGTTGTTTTAGATCTCAAGTGCGTGACCCGGGAAAAGTTTTGTGCAATTGAAAAGTTATTTCATAATCAGTGATTTCTGTTTTGCAAAAACGGGAATTTGAATATTGCAGGTTTTAAAGTATTAAAAATAGATTTTAAATGCCAGAGTTTGTTATAAAATGTCGTAAATCGTAAAGGCGCGACCCGAGAAAACTGGTATTTAAAGAATGATTTCACGAGTGATTTTAAATTGCTGTTTTAATTAGAAATACAATTGAAAGTTTACTGGTATGTTATTTTGTATGTTGAGTGGTTGATTTGGTTATATTACGCTTATTTCCTCGTGGGTGTGTGTCACTCTGCCGAGCGAGTAAAAGTTTGTTTGGAAACTTGGTTTTTAAATATTTTAAGTCACGAAAAGATGCTGAGGNCACTCTGCCGAGCGAGTAAAAGTTTGTTTGGAAACTTGGTTTTTAAATATTTTAAGTCACGAAAAGATGCTGAGGGCGTGTAATTAATGATTTAAAACAGTTTGTTTAGTTATTATTCTTTCAATAATACTAGAAAACAATAATCAGTTTNGGCGTGTAATTAATGATTTAAAACAGTTTGTTTAGTTATTATTCTTTCAATAATACTAGAAAACAATAATCAGTTTTGAGAAAGAAAACTTGAAGAAAAAAAATTGTGATTTGCTGTAAGATGAAAGGCACCCTACGGTCGTTAAAAGACTGTTAACAACTTCTGAGGGCAGCCGGCTTTATTTTTCTTTTAGGGGACTAGCTGAGTTGTTGTGTGTGTGTGTGTTTTTTTTTTTTTTTTTTCATGTTGGAATGTCACCTCAAAAAAAAAGTCATCATGCCTCTTTCTTTCTTCTCAACTTGAGAGGCTGGCTATCCTCTGCCTTACATGGAAACAAAGAAGGTTTGGAGGAATTTATCGATCGGCAACATGAATGTGAAAGGTAGTGGGGGGGAAACTTAAACATGTGGAAGCTCTGCTTTGCGGCGTGACAGGTTTGTAAAATGTTGGGGGAGGGGGAGANTGGGGGGGAAACTTAAACATGTGGAAGCTCTGCTTTGCGGCGTGACAGGTTTGTAAAATGTTGGGGGAGGGGGAGATACAGGAGAAGAAGAGGTAGGTGAAAGAGAGAGACAAGGAGTGAAGTAGCACGCTGATTGGTAGGCAACTANAATTGTGTTATAACAATAACTCGCTATAGCGATAATTTATTTTACCATTGTCGACTATCGCTATAACGCGGTTCCACTGTAATTAAACTTGCTATGATTTCAGGTGGTACACAGAGACTTGAAGCCTTCAAACATTCTGTATGCAACTGAATCTGGTAACCCAGACGCGTTGCGCATATGCGACTTTGGTTTTGCGAAGCAACTTCGTGCGGAAAATGGTCTGTTAATGACGCCTTGTTATACTGCAAACTTTGTTGCCCCAGAAGTGTTGAAAAGGCAAGGCTATGATGCAGCATGTGACATCTGGTCATTGGGAGTTCTGCTGTATATAATGTTGGCTGGGTAAGTTTAATGTATGTTCTGCAGTAATTATTTCATCATAAGAAGACTTGAAGTATTTTAAAAATTGTTACTCCAGTGAAGTGGTTTGTTATATTAGAGTAGTGCTGTGTGTGATGGCTTTGCTTGCTTAAGCATCATCATATTTTTAACATATTACATCAAAGCAAAAGTATGTACTGTAAATAGAGGTGAGCCGATATGGTTTTTGAGGCTTTTCCGATATTGCAGATACAAACTTACCGATATTGCAGATACCAATACCGATACTTCCTTGACAAGAAAAAATAACATTACATGTTTCAAAAAATTAAAAACTTTATTTTTAAAACATTTAACTAAATAAAATTCTAATTGTCTTANAATAACATTACATGTTTCAAAAAATTAAAAACTTTATTTTTAAAACATTTAACTAAATAAAATTCTAATTGTCTTAGTTTTTATTGTTTCAGTGATTGGCCTAACTATTAAGATAAATAAAAATCTAGAAACCACATATTAAGCTAAAGCATATTTATAAGACAAAAATAATCTCCAAAAGCATGCAATTACGCAATGAAACTCTTAAAAAAACATAACACCTCAAAGGGTGCGTACATTCAAAGTGCCGTTTTAAGTTTGTCGTACTATAGGACCTTGATGATGTACCGCCTCTCAAAACCAAACATTGGCAAATATTGCAGACAGCCTTACATTCTTGTGTGTTTCTTACAGTAAAAAAATTCCATTCATCTCTTGTTATTCCAGTTGTATTATTTTTTTATTGCTGACACACGTAAATAACATCACTACCTTTGTACCCTAACCTAACACTGTCATATTACTACAGCAACAGCAAACACATCAATGAACGAAACAAACAAAGAAAAGATAAACTGTCGGAATGGTGCCGCAAGGTGGCAATAATATGCAGCATGTAACCAACATTACAAGATTACATAAGGTTTTTTTATGCATCGCAGTGTTCGCGGTTGACGTGAAACTACTAAGACAAAATATTTTTGGAGGTAATCGTAAATATTAATTATTGTTAATATTATATACGTGTTAGGCAATCAAATGTTAAGTTTTGTTCATACTGCAAGCTTGCCTACAGAGGAAAAATTCAGTAAACGCAAATGGTGGCTACTGTTGTTTTTTGTATACATTTTTTTTTAACAATCGTGCAAAACGTGCCTAATTTTGCTTTAAAAATAAACACAGCGAGTTAGGTAAAAACCAATTTAAAAACCGTGATTATTTTAATAAAACCAAATAGTGCACAAAGCCACTCCAGTTATGGCAAATTGAAAACAGTATCATATTAGACTCAGGGCAAAATATTGGTTATAATATCAGCAATTTAAACATGAATTTTGCACAATTCCGATAATAACGATATCGGCGAGTTTCGATGTATCAGTACCGGTATCGGCTCAGCCCTAACTGTAAATGAGTTCCACAGAATATTCATTAAGCTGGAAATTTCTGCTTTAAGGCCACACTTCGTCTTCAACAGCCTCAATTGTGGAATATGCAGTTACATGTAAAAAATACTTTTGCTACTTCTGTATTTTTTTTTTTAAATATCTATTGCAAATAAAAAGTGTCTTTCAGATTTTGTAGAGTATCAAACTGGAGAACCAATGGCAGGCTCCTACCCCAACATGTAGCATGATCGAGGCTTGTGCTGGCGGCAGATTGTGTATTGAGTATGAAGGGGGAGTATGCAACTGGCTTATCTGAGCTTGCATCTTTATCGTAGCCTAACTGTGATACACAACAAACTATCTTGCATTCCTGTGGTGCAGTATGAAACAAGACACACTCAAGTCATGTTAATGGAAGTCAGACCCAAATGCAACAATACTTGAAACAGCAGCACATAAATTTCCATAGCATGACCTATTTAAACTTTATAAATGTTTTTGTTTTAAGTACAGCCACAAGTACTGGCATTAGACGAAAGATGTAATTCATGTAATTTTTCTTTGTAGTTATTCATTAGGTGAGCAGTTAACATAAATAATGAAACAGACTTCCAACTGAGACTTTGGAATGTAATTGGTGGTTATATGCATATTTTGAGGTTACTGTGCAACACTAAATTATTATTGCAAACTGGACATGCCAAAAGTCAGTGTTTGGGTAGTGAAAACTAAACAAAACATTGTCNAACACTAAATTATTATTGCAAACTGGACATGCCAAAAGTCAGTGTTTGGGTAGTGAAAACTAAACAAAACATTGTCTAATATCCTAGAGTTTAATATATTGTTTGGACATAATCATTTTTAAAAGTCCCAATGCACTAAAATAGATACAAATGACACACATATTGTAAATGTTTATCTGACGCAGCCTCATCACATTAAAGATTCACATGTGTGCACTTGGTTTGAGCTAAAATCATCATACACACATTAAACAGTGGTACTGACACTAATGTGCTGCTTATTATTGGTCTGCATTTAAATCAAGCACTTACCATTTAGTGTATTTGTTGTATTGATAAATCTGTGTCATTTCCAACAACACAGATATTTTCGAATTGTGATTTTTCTATTGAAGTTCTGGTTATGAGTGTGTTNAATCTGTGTCATTTCCAACAACACAGATATTTTCGAATTGTGATTTTTCTATTGAAGTTCTGGTTATGAGTGTGTTTGCATCACTATTTGCATACAAAACCGTACATTCTACAGCGCCAAATTCAAATCCCAGATTATGAATGAACCTACCANAATAACATTACATGTTTCAAAAAATTAAAAACTTTATTTTTAAAACATTTAACTAAATAAAATTCTAATTGTCTTTGTTTTTATTGTTTCAGTGATTGGCCTAACTATTAAGATAAATAAAAATCTAGAAACCACATATTAAGCTTAAGCATATTTATAAGACAAAAATAATCTCCAAAAGCATGCAATTACGCAATGAAACTCTTAAAAAAAACATAACACCTCAAAGGGTGCGTACATTCAAAGTGCCGTTTTAAGTTTGTCGTACTATAGGACCTTGATGATGTACCGCCTCTCAAAACCAAACATTGGCAAATATTGCAAACAGCCTTACATTCTTGTGTGTTTCTTACAGTAAAAAAATTCCATTCATCTCTTGTTCTTCCAGTTGTATTATTTTTTTATTGCTGACACACGTAAATAACATCACTACCTTTGTACCCTAACCTAACACCGTCATATTACTACAGCAACAGCAAACACATCAATGAACGAAACAAACAAAGAAAAGATAAACTGTCGGAATGGTGCCGCAAGGTGGCAGTAATATGCAGCATGTGACCAACATTACAAGATTACATAAGGTTTTTTTATGCATCGCAGTGTTCGCGGTTGACGTGAAACTACCAAGACAAAATATTTTTGGAGGTAATCGTAAATATTAATTATTGTTAATATTATATACGTGTTAGGCAATCAAATGTTAAGTTTAGTTCATGCTGCAAGCTTGCCTACAGAGGAAAAATTCAGTAAACGCAAATTGTGGTTACTGTTGTTTTTTGTATACATTTTTTTTTTAACAATTGTGCAAAACGTGCCTAATTTTGCTTTAAAAATAAACACAGCGGGTTAGGTAAAAACCAATTTAAAAACCGTGATTATTTAAATAAAACCAAATAGTGCACAAAGCCACTCCAGTTATGGCAAATTGAAAACAGTATCATATTAGACTCAGGGCAAAATATTGGTTATAATATCGGCAATTTAAACATGAATTTTGCACAATCTCGATAACGATATCGGCCAGTTTCAATGTATCAGTACCGGTATCAGCTCAGCCCTAACTGTAAATGAGTTCCACAGAATATTCATTAAGCTGGAAATTTCTGCTTTAAGGCCACACTTCGTCTTCAACAGCCTCAATTGTGGAATATGCATTTACATGTAAAAAATACTTTTGCTACTTCTGTTTTTTTTTTTTAAATATCTATTGCAAATAAAAAGTGTCTTTCAGATTTTGTAGAGTATCAAACTGGAGAACCAATGGCAGGCTCCTACCCCAACATGTAGCATGATCGAGGCTTGTGCTGGCGGCAGATTGTGTATTGAGTATGAAGGGGGAGTATGCAACTGGCTTATCTGAGCTTGCATCTTTATCGTAGCCTAACTGTGATACACAACAAACTATCTTGCATTCCTGTGGTGCAGTATGAAACAAGACACACTCAAGTCATGTTAATGCTGCAAATGGAAGTCAGACCCAAATGCAACAATACTTGAAACAGCAGCACATAAATTTCCATAGCATGACCTATTTAAACTTTATAAATGTTTTTGTTTTAAGTACTGGCATTAGACGAAAGATGTAATTCATGTAATTTTTCTTCGTAGTTATTCATTAGGTGAGCAGTTAACATAAATAATGAAACAGACTTCCAACTGAGACTTTGGAATGTAATTAGTGGTTATATGCATATTTTGAGGTTACTGTAACACTAAATTATTATTGCAAACTGGACATGCCAAAAGTCAGTGTTTGGGTAGTGAAAACTAAACAAAACATTGTCTAATATCCTAGAGTTTAATATATTGTTTGGACATAATCATTTTTAAAAGTCCCAATGCACTAAAATAGATACAAATGACACACATATTGTAAATGTTTATCTGACGCAGCCTCATCACATTAAAGATTCACATGTGTGCACTTGGTTTGAGCTAAAATCATCATACACACATTAAACAGTGGCACTGACACTAATGTGCTGCTTCTTATTGGTCTGCATTTAAATCAAGCACTTACCATTTAGTGTATTTGTTGTATTGATAAATCTGTGTCATTTCCAACAACACAGATATTTTCGAATTGTGATTTTTCTATTGAAGTTCTGGTTATGAGTGTGTCTGCATCACTATTTGCATACAAAACCGTACATTCTACAGCGCCAAATTCAAATCCCAGATTATGAATGAACCTGCCATTCTTGTTGTTTGGTAAAAACACATCCTTTTACATACACACTTTCATTTCTGGTGAGAGATGGACATTTGGAGAGCTAAAACCTTTTGTTTGAATGTGTGCAGTTCTTAATAGATGGACCATCATTGTATCCGTCAAATACATCAAAATGTGTGTAATGGATAGTGAATGTGCCATTAGCAGGCATACCATGTTTTTTAGGGATGTAAATATAGTTATGCGCGTGGAATCCTGCACTGGGCATGGGCTCCGTGCTACCTAGTTATGTGTGGTCTGGTACTGTAAGGGGTGACCCACCTCGACCCTCTCCTCCCCCCAGGCAGACCTGATTGCTACTCTGTCGTCCTGCGGCCGGGGGAATAATTGACAATTGACAGCCAACCTGGCTGGTGTCGCAGCCCCTCCTCCCCCTCTACCTAAGGAGTTGATGACTTGAAAAGATGGACAAGAATTTTCGGGTAATAATGTCCCTTGGTGCAATACAGCATTTGAAGAAGTTTCTGAGCTATGGCCTGACACTACAGGGGGATTCTAAAATCATGGGACAAAGATTGAGGGGTGGTAGAGCTAACTAAAACAAACAATTATTGTGTAGGAATATATTGGCGGAAGTGGCGCGTTGAGGCACATACACAAAAACATAGCACATTAACGGAAACATAAAATGTTCATTAGCAGCATACTTAACAAGTGATTCCGTACAGAAAATGTTAAAACAGTTGCTGGAAATGCATCCACCAACAGTCACGCATGCTTGGCAACCTCTACATATGGTGTGATTGGCTGACAATGGTGGTGTGCGCGAAATACCCGGCGTATTTGAATCTGTTCGCCAATCACTCCACCGACGCTACCAAGCTTGCATTACTGTCGGTGGTAGCAATTTTGAGCAATTATTATAAACATTGCTGTAAAAAGGCATTTAGCGGCGACGTTGTAAATAAACAATGTGTTGCATTTCATGTGTTATTTTTGTGTTTGTGCCTCAACGCGTCACTCCCGCCCATATATTCCTATACAATAATTGTTTGTTTTAGTGAGCTCTACCACCCCTCAACGTTTGTCCCATGATTTTAGAATCATCCTGTACAAATACCTCTGTGGCCGGAGGTTTAGGAGTCATCGAGGTAGCAATCTGTTTGAAGTGTGGTAATTGGGCAAAGTCTGGTGCATTGGGGAATATCAGTGAAGAGGACAAACGATGGCGGATGTTATGAGATTATGGGAGATAAGGTGTTTGTGGTCTGAACGAACAAGAGGACGTGATACCCAGCGAGTGGAGAACCAACTGTGCATGGGGGTGCTCGAACATCTCTAGATGATTTCATATTAGTGTAATGTGGAGTGAATTAAGGTGTGACTGCATGAACATGTGATACAGACTTTATTGTAAATATTCGAACGGGCAAACATGGACATATAATGTGTAGAATAATTCAAATGTTGTTTATACACAGTTTATTGGGACTGATTTTAGTTATTTTATTGCATTAGTTTATTTAAGGGTATTGTAAATTGTATTGATTAAATTGATTGATTGTATATAACATGTTCATTGTGAGGTATTAAGTCAACAGTAATTTCTTTATAGTGATTCAAATAAATTTGGAAATTGTTATTAACTCTTTTTATTTGATTAAGATTTCCATCCTTTAAAGAAACTGTAAGAATATGTAAAATTGATAGTGGATGACTGCTTCTTCAAGTTCATTGCCAACTCAAAACACATTCAAATAATTTTTTGATTCCTTCATTCTTATGTAAAACACACTTTGATAGTACTATCATTGTATTCTGCAGATGTGATAGGGATTCATCTGTCGAGGACTGAATGCATTTAAATCAAACAAAAAGTTTAAGCTCTGCAGACGTTCATCTTTCACCAGAAATGACAGTCTTTGAAAAAGTATGTGTTTTTACAAAACAAGGGCAAGGGTTGGTTCTTACGTAATCTGGGATTTGGACTTAGTGCTGGTNTGGTTCTTACGTAATCTGGGATTTGGACTTAGTGCTGGTGAATGTATGGTTGTTTATGCAATTAGTAATACACACACACACATAACCAGAACAATCACAATCTAAAAATACCTGTGTTGGAAATGACACCAATTTTCTTGTTCTGTTAAACTTGTCCCTGCCACATTCAAGATNCAATCTAAAAATACCTGTGTTGGAAATGACACCAATTTTCTTGTTCTGTTAAACTTGTCCCTGCCACATTCAAGATCCTTGCAATTTTTAAGAATAAGAAAAAATGTGTGGGATACCAATTTTTTAAAAGCAAAATTTTGTGAGTTTTCTGAGGCTTTCCTCTTTGTCCATTCATTTTTTATTTGTGGTAGCACTTTCAGATTCTTTGGCATTGGGAAACTGCTGGCATTGCATCATGCAAAGAGTGATGCAACCTTTTTAAAAGCTGCTGTATATTTTAGTTCGTAAAATGTGTTAAATGATATCATTTCTGCCGGGGAATAAGTGATCACAAGAGTGTACAAAGGCCATGAAAATGAATCTTTTATTATTACAAATGANTCATTTCTGCCGGGGAATAAGTGATCACAAGAGTGTACAAAGGCCATGAAAATGAATCTTTTATTATTACAAATGAAAATGTTCAGCCACAAAATTTGTCCATAAACTGATTTTGTCTCCTCTGAAACTTTTTCTCCTACTCTGTCTAAACTGAAATACCACTTTTAGAGGGTTTATTTTCAAATTGTGGCATGGAAAGGTCTTTTTTCTTCAATGAGGCCAGAAGAGTAGGGTTGGTGACTCAGAAATGGCGTCTACTACTTCCCTGTTATAACAGACACCAGACCTGTGCTAGTTTATGTACTAGAAGTGATTTTCTGTAACTGTATGGAGGCTTTGTAACTCTCAAGTGCTCATGCAGGTAATATTACCTGTTCTGTACTTCAGTTTGTGGACAGTGCCAGGGAGTAGACTGTAACGACAAAGGAAAAATTACTGATATTTGTACAGAGACATTGTTTAAATTCAGTTGCATGGTTCTGCACTAGGTTATGACAATTCATAAAGAATTTATTTAAGAAGTAGGATAAAATATGTTTTTTAAATATTCANGGTTCTGCACTAGGTTATGACAATTCATAAAGAATTTATTTAAGAAGTAGGATAAAATATGTTTTTTAAATATTCATTTGTAATATAATATACAAATTTATATACAAAAAGCTAGCTTCAACTTCATAGTTCATAAATTAAAAATGATTTTTGTGTTTCGAAACAAAAGCTATTATCTTGGATTTGGTGGGTATCTTGAACTTGCACACATGGCTAAGATCACAGTTTATTAACTGTACTTATCAACTGGTACGTATGTATTCAAATCTGCATAACTTCATACACTGATGATGTTTCAACCATCATTTGTGGCATACGGGCTGGTTCTATGCAAATATTGGTAATAATATTAACTTTTTTTTATAAGGAATTTATTCGTTTTTAAACTTTTTTTATTCAATGCATTAATTACAATATATTCTGACGAAACTGTTTTTGCAATCATTTTACATAATGGCAGACTTTTCCCACGGAATATGGCTATGGATTTTTAAAACATAGTAAATTACCTCTTTTATAACATCATGGCATAAAAATCATTTATGTTACAATTATTTCCTTATCATGCAATTTTTTGTTCCTTGATTGTACTACTAAGAGAAGATTCACATTAATTGTAATGAAAATAACAGGGGTCGCCACCCTCATTTTGCGGGGAAGTGTTTTACCATCAGTAATTATAAAGGTTTGATGTAGGTTTATTGGGTATACCTAATTAATAAAAATTGTCCTCTTGTTACATTTGCCCAGAACCCACAGTTTTCATGCAAAAAAAAAACTTTTGGTGGCAGCAACACTTCCTGCAGGGAATAAAATACTGACTGTTACCAGAAACAAATGGGCAGCTTCAGTACTGTAAGCTCATTTATGTATGGTACATGCTGTTTACAATAAACATTAAAAATGTCCTCCACCATAGTCTTTGCAGTGGATGCAGCATAATACCATACACGCATGTAGGTAGTATTGCCTAAGTGCTAGGCACTGTATCACTGCAACCACTGCTTTGTGTGGGTTTTCATGATAACTGTAGTTCCTGGGCAGTTCCAAGAAGAGAACNCAAGAGAACCATTTTTTTTGTTATTTAGGTTATACTGCTTAATAAACCAACATCGAAAGATCATAATTCCTAATGGTAAAAAGTTGCCTTCAAAAAGAGGGTGGTCAACCCTGTTATTTTCATTACGGAGGGCGGGGGGGTATTAATGAGATTTTGCTTTAAGGTTGAAGATCTTGATAACATAAAACGATGTTCAGAGAATTGTTGTTGAATTTAACTTTGTTTCTGTTATTTTGTAAAAAAACATTTTAAAATCTTAATTTTCATTATCTTATATCTCCCGTAACATCCAGTTTATGTATATTGTCCTGTATAATTCCCAATTGATGAGTGTAAGATATCACTGACAAACTCAGTCAAGTGATGCCTTACATAAATATAGACAGAAAGTATATATGTGACATTTAGTCTGACTCGCTTCCTGGGGATGGTACACTCCTGTAAAGGTGGAGATGAGCAACAGTTTTATTGCGAATAGCACAGGACATAATTTACTTAAACGTGTGAAAGTACATGTAGTGTACCAGTAAATCAACATACACATCTACAGGAAGATACTGTCGGAGTACATAAGTAATAGATATGGAAAAAATTGTAGTTGGTTACCACCCAGGTGTATCCAGTCGCATTGGAGGTGAGTGCGTTTCACTGCGCACACACACANGCACACACACACACACACACACACACACACAATGTAAGGGCATGTGTATATGTGTGTGGTACCGCATTTACTGGTACACTACCCGTCTGTTACAGGTTTCAAGTAAATTTGGTCTCGTGCTGACAATAAACCTGTCGCTCATCTCCACTTTTATGTGCATGTACCATCCTTGGAATGAGCAAGTTAGGCTAAATGTCATGTAAATACTTTTATACACAGTCGAATCACATTTTTATGACCATCTGCTAGAAGTGCTATCTGCAGCGCATAGCGCATGACTTATAGTCTGTGACGTGGGTTGGTGAAGCAAGTATATAATGTGACTGTGACAGGCTGGCTGTACACATTGCGCTTCCTGCTGTCATGGGTAAGGGAAGCAATTTAACAGAGTTGCAAAAGGGGGATCATCTGCTTTTGGGCCAAGGCAGGCAGCATTTCGGAAACAGCGACGTTTGTGAACTGTTCACATGCCTCTGTAGTAAAGATGTATCATGAGTGGACGAATGTCACCATTGGGAATAACTGTTGTAGAAACTTCAGAGCTCCACGCGCCATTGATGAATTAGGTGAACACCGACTACGACGGTGCACGAAGGCCAACCAACAGGCTACAGTGGAACAGCTTACCGTCCAAGTGAACCAGGAGGCATCCAGACATGTGTCTACCACAACAGTTTAGCGAACCCTTCTGCGAATGGGACTCCGAAGTAGACAGAGGGTTACTGCACCCATGCTAACACAGGTGCATCAATGAAAATGACTGGAATTTTCTCGACAGTATGACGACTAGTCCGCTGCTGATTGGCGACGGGCATTCTTCTCAGAGTCACGTTTTCAGCTGCATAAAACGGATGGCCTACGGGACAATGAACAGAGCTTGCAAGAGAACAACGTACAATTAAACACAGTGCCATACACAATATTTAATTAGAAGGCAGGCAAATAGTAACAAGCATAACAAACATATGTGAGGATAGACAGCCTTAAGGGTCTTCCAGCCACGTGCAGACACTTCTAGCCATGTGGCAAGGTACATTATTGTGCTGGAAGATCCCATCCTCCCGAGGAAAAACAACCATCATGTACAGGTGGACGTGATCGCCGAGGATGGATTCATAACCAAATCAATCAAGAGTGCCTTTCACACGGATGATGGGACCTAGAGAGTACTACGATAACATTCCCCAGACCATAACACTGTCCCGACAGCCTTGTGTTTGTCCAGCAATTTATGCAGGGTTTCGTTTGTCGCCGAACATGCTGACGTACACATTTTTTACTGGACACATATATCACGTTCATGGTATTAGCTGTTCATATGAGTCAAACAGAATTTACATGAAATGCATCAATGTGCATATTTGTACAGTTAGACCCAAATTAATGACACCACTCGTAAGTGGTTCAACTAACAAGGAAAACTTGTTTACCTTGAATAATTTTGCCAATGATATTGGTTATGAGCTATTTGCATATCCTTGGTAATTTATATTGCTGTTTGCCCAAAACACTGTGTTGTACCCGGTTCAATCCTGTTCACTGCCCTTTAGGCCGTGCCTAACCTAAATGTGGACAGTTGGAATTAAAGATCTTATGTTTGTGGTTTATCTATGGTGCTATGTTGTTTTATGATGTGTCTCACAACGTATGTACACAGTGTCGGTGCACGACTCTGGACTCAGGAGTGTGGCAGTGAAGGTGTAACTGTACAGAGATGAAACTACATGTGTTAAGCATAAAGGAAAGCATTTCCCGTGTGGACACCTCAATCAACTGTGACTTGTATGGGGATAAATATGGAATGTATGCACTGTGTGTTTTGTCGTACGTACAAGATGTGATTGATATTGCATGCTACCGACAGAACTGACCACCTGTACCTAGAGTGTTCGCAAGTGCCCACATGTCACCACACAACCCAATATCTCGATGCATGGAACAGGCTGCATTGGCGACCAAAGCCCTGGCTACCCTGAGGGCCGCACACTTCTGGTGTAAGAAGANCTCACCACTGCCACCAGCCTGCTTCATGCCCTTGTCCAAATTTAGTAAGACTGACCACCAGGATCCTCAAGGCTTCTTATTTGTTTGCTGGAAGAAACTCCAGCGGTACGCGGTGCCTTATGGCAACTGTATGGAGCTAACTGAGGTACGGCTATGAGGTGAGGTGCATGGAAGTTTTTGTGACACACAAGACCCAAGTTTGACATCTCTTCCCAGATGTGGCACTAGAGCCGGCTCTGGCCATCACGGCAGACCTGTTGCGCCCTGAAGATATAACACAAAAAGAGGGGGGGAAATCTAAAATATCCGCGCTACTCGCATCCACCGATGTTCTGCACAGTGTTATGGTTTTGCTGCAAAAACGATGCAGATTATTTTCAACATAAATAGCGGCAGAACAGCATGTAACATTCCATAGGCAACAACTAAACATTTCCATGCCAACTGTGCTGCAGCATGCATCATAACAAGTACGAAATGCGCCTTGAATACCATCTAGTGTTCGCACAAATAACTACTAGACTGCACATGCCCCTTCTGTGCTACCCCAACCAGAAATATTTTGAACTATCGCCATAGGAATATTCTGTATGAATAAATTGAAAATTTCCACGCCAATCGTGTTACAACACACAAGACAAGTACAAATAGCACCTTGAATACCATCTAGTGGTGACGCAGATAACTAGATCATGCGTGCCCATTCTGTGCTGCTACTTAGCAGAAATTCTTTTAATGATGACCTCAGGCATTTCTACCCTAAATATTTCGGTATAATAATATTCGACACAATCATTTTGGACTTAACAGAGATATTTCGGGCAAATAATTTTTGTCACATAAGCATACACCCCAAATAACTTGGTCAAATGTCTTAAGAGGTTAACAGTTGGTTATTTCTGGCATCCATTTGTCTTAGTAATAATGCTCAATTATTTAGTCAGCTAAGTCAACTGTGTGTCATTCAAATATAATTTTCATTTTATTATAAATTATTACAAAATGAAATAAACATGCCCTTTTGCAGGAAACATAGTGTAAAATTTTTTGGATGCGTAAAAACAGCATTACTTACTTCCAGACTGCATGCCACCGCGCTGAATTATCACCAGTTGCAGTAATTGGGTACGACTCTGGTCGGCTCTGCCTCGGCTTTAGTTCTACACCTAGCTAGGGAACATTGTCGCCGGCTCTCCTCTCGCGAGGCAGATATTTGTACCTAGCTGTATGCCACACGCCCAAAAGAGTGGTATGAAGTGGTAGGAAAAGAAGGCAGCTGCAGCCTTTAAAGCCAACGTGAGCTGTAACCCAGCCCCAACTACACTTTGCAGCACAATCCCCTGGGAACGAGCTCAAGCCGCCCTTCAGCTGGAGAGGCCTCACCTTCCAACTCCCTCCCACTTCTTATTTCAGCCCCCGATCAAGACCTCCTAACCACACCCGATCGTCACTTACTTCCGACAGGAATGGCTCGTTCCACTAGGGATCGCGAATACCTGGTTTCAGTGTCGCTAAACCAGTAGCCCTCCTTGGGCTCACCGCATCACCTCCAGCCACAGCACCACCATTGCCCCAGGTCAGGGCACTTGTTCCAGTAACAGTAGCAGCATCAGCTGGATCAGCAGCCACCCCAGGCTACCTCCAGCACAGGTAAATCCGTGGCTGTGTGCCACCCAGTACACAGGACCGCTAAGCCCACTTTTGACTTTGTACCATGCCCTCAAGCCATGCGCCCTGTATTATATACCGGCCGGGGCCCAGTCAGCCTTTCAGAAGTTCAGCCAGTTGAATCACCCGTATCTCTGACCAACACGTTAAAACCTTGCCCAACCGTGACGTCGCCATCAGCCACCCAAGGTCTAGCGTCAGTTTAGTAGAATAGAATTAAATATTCATGAAGGAACAAAATAACATCTTTCCTCGCTTGAAATACTTGTCTTAAATAAGCAAATCTTCAAAAATTTCCGTCATGAATATAATTTAAAATAAATGTGTTTCCACCAGCCGTGCTAATCGATCTCGTAGTCAATTTTTAGGATACTTTCCTTGGAAGATAGGTTTATGTATCTATGCGAATACCTGCCTGGGAGGTATGTGCCCCCCTTAATAACTTTAAATCCTATTAAACAAAATTTACAAAACTCTGTCCACATAGAGTATTTAGTAAGAACATGCAGCTTTCATAATGTTTTACCATGCCTGCACTTATTCTCATAATGGCGTCAGTTTAAATATTTATGGCACAATTTCATGTAATGCTAATCATTTAACCAATTTAAACCAAATTTCGTATTTTGACTGTTCCTCATTTAAATATTTAATGTTGGGATGTGTATTATTATTGGTTCGCCATTTAGGAAGATAGCACTACATGAAGAAAATTCTTTTATGTCATATCTCGGAAACTACCACCAAATTTTGCAGGTAACTAATACTATATGGTGAGCCACGCTACCGTAAATGACTTAAATGGATAAAGGCATTTATTTTCAACATGGGGCCATATAAACATTTTAGTTTAATTACCATGCCGTTTAACCAATTCTGACCAAACTTGGTAAGCTGAAAGTATCAACTGCAAGGTTTAAGTATGCTAGCTACTACATTGCATCTTTGTCCATTATTTTGTAATAAAGCACCACATAACCTTTTGTATTATATCTCGGTAAACAACCAACAGATTCGTACCAAATTTGGCAAACAAGAAATACTATGGTACATCATGTAAACTGATAAGTTTTAGGAGGGTCAGACACTGATTTTCATAATGATGGCCATATAAATGTTTTTGATTACTGTGCTATTTCTACAAAATCACAGAGTTCAACCAAACTTTGTATGAAGGCAATAAACATACTATGGTAGGTTATACTAATGTTTGCGCTTTGAATGGACAAAAAACTGAATTTCAACATAGCAGCCATATAAATATTTTAGATCTCTTTGTTAAATATAACATACTTTTGACCAATTTTGACCAACTTGGTATGCTGAAAGTATCGACTACAAGCATCGAATGTGCAAATACATTGCCTATTTTGACCATCATTTAGTGAGGTGGCATTGTCACTGCAAGAAAATAATAAAGGTTTTGTGTCATATTGTGGAAAACAATCAACCGATTCTCATCAAGTGTGCCAAACAATAAATATTATACATAGTTTTTAAGTGTGTCAGACACTGATTTTTGAAATGATGGCCATACAAACATTTGTGATTACTATACTACATATAGCTACGAAACCATGTAACCAAGTTAAACCAAACTGTGTATGCTGTAAGCGTAAATCCCAATTATCATGGTCGTACCCTACACGAGGTAGAGATTTGTCTTGACTCCTATTTTTGTCTTTCAACCGGGTTGGCACGTGGATGGTACACTAGGATGGTGTGTGGGACTACCCTCTATTCCTGACAGCATTCACGCCAGTTCCACCCGAGAAATGAGTTAAGAGGTTCGGGTGGCTCTTAACATTGAGGTCTTGAGAGCCGATAAAGGTGAAGCGAGGTGAATATAGAGCAGCGCTGGAATAAAGGGGCAGGGGAAAAGGGATATCCCTCAGAAAACCCAACAACCAGCGGCGTCGCCCGGCAAGATTCCAACATGCAAAAATCCGGGAGTAACCCAGCTGGGAATCAAACCTGGTTCACCTAGGTGAGAGGCGAGTAGTTTTAACTACTAAACCACCGCGGCCCCTCCTCCCGATGAACTGGGGTCCATTGTCAGGCAGCAGCATTTGGAGAAAACCCCAGAATGGGAACACCTTGCTACTGAGGACAATGGCCAATGACCCTGTTTGTGTTTTAAGACAGCGGGATTGCCTCTAACCATCTGAAAAACACGTTAGTAACAACCAAGAAGAACCATTTTCCCCTGCGGAGTGTGGGGGTAGGGTCCTATTATGTCGACAGCCTGTCTCAAATGAGACGGTTGGCTGTGTCCAGGCTGCTGCTGTTGGTATCTATTGGAATGTCGGGTCTTAATGGTGGCACTCCTGTGCATGGGCACGGACATCCTTTGTCAGGCCTTGTGAAGGTTTGGCATCGCTGTGTTATATGATTTATGATTGTTTACATTAACGGGGCCTATGGCGTAGAAAGTTATTGATAAGAATTATGTAATGAGCACTATATAAAAGGGGTTTATTTAACATTAAGGTTGTGCAATATATGTTGTACAATATATGCCTATATTACAACTATCAAATGTGTGTACACGGAACCTCTTTTTTCACCATTCTGTAAGAAAGCTCTATTTTTATTCCAAATTTAATGAAACAAACTATTCCCAAAAAAATTTGCTGGGCAAGTATTACTACGGTAGGCCATGCAAACTAAAGTAGCTCAGGCAATTTCAGAATGATGGCAATATAAATATTTTATTTTAACACACATTCCTTTTATCTTAGTCTTAGATTAGGGCCTACTTCATCAAATTTATTCTAACACATGTAGAGGAAAGTAGTAGTGTATTAGTTTTATAGGTAACTTCTTGTTATGAATGATCTTATCATTTAATGTATGACTACGGTGACGTTAACAGGGAATTTGAACGTATTAACAATAAAGTGGCGACTTTGTATAATAATTACACTCCTGTTAATACTACCAGTCAAGCATTCTGTGGCACCCAGGCTCACTCATATTTTTACAAAAATAATGACTGATGCATGCTTCTGAAATGGGCCCATAATGAGCCACTGGCAGGTTACCCTGGTGCAAACCAAATGGTGTGAACAGTATCAACTTACTACTTCCACATGTTTGGCTATGCGCGATGGGAGTTATTCAAATGTACTGAAATATTAAATTATAAAGATTTAACCAGCTACGTACTGAGTAAAGTCTAATTGGAGAGTCCCTACTTTGTTTATGATTCCGGTGGCTGATTAAGATGGCGGAAGTCGACGGCCGGACACACCTATCTTCAATGGTTTTCTTTTTCCAATGGCTCAATGACAAAAGACACCGCCCATAGGCTACACTGCCCTATATCAGCTGTTGTGTGCCCGTTTACTGGCCGGTAGAGGGGTTTCTGTGGTTTGCGATTTCATAACTAGTTTCAGCAGTCACGGCCCATGTCCTGGATAAATATGTGAAGGTGTGATCAAGCAGGCCACTCAGCTAAGGTCTGATCACAACTCATAACATCTCCCCAAATGTTCACTAGCCAGATGCCCTTATTTCGCCCTAGAGTCTGTGTGGATTATGTAGATGATTGGGTGTTGCGGGGTTCATCTTTTGGCAGTAGGAATATAGATTGAGAAGTACTCTTCGCTATGGTAGGAAAATTTTTTGAAAGGAATTATAGTATATGGAGAAGCTAGGTATAAGGAACTGCCAACTGCTGCTGTCTTGCAGTTCTCAGTCAAGGGTGAGCCTTACAATTGCTGTAATGTGTTTTTGCAGTGGCCGTGCGGGCCTTGAACTTCAATTCCGCTGGGTGTGCAAAGCATCTTCCATGCAAGCAAGGCAGATGCCCCTTGGGCAGTTCGCAAATGTGTCCGCCTTTCTTGAGGATGAGTCTCTAAGCACTACGTGGCATTAATTGTTCATTACATTAATTCTTGTAAGGAATGGAAAAAAAAAACAAATATTTTAAACTGAAAAGAATTTAAATTTGCTAAGCTAACTGCTGACCCGGTACATTAATTGTTTTGTTTATTTTTGCACATAAAACTATAATTCCTGGAAATGAGTTACAGGTTAGTTAGTACAATGTAAAATCATTAATGTAATAATATTATATTTTAGGGATACGTGATATCACGGTGTTAGGATAGAGATAGGATGGTATTGGAACATAGCATGTTATTAAATTGATTATTTAAACATAGATTAATTATGAAGATAAAACAAAGCCGCAGCTGCTTTTCAACTATATTTCCATACGTAAATGGGTAATGGAAGGGATAATTAAAGTAACATAATATTATTAAATGTGTTCAATATACACTCAAAAAGACATAACAAAACAGTTGTTGAAGGTAATAAATGTTACGTATTTTACAAAAACAAATTTCTACAAAAGTGAAAATCTTAAATTACAGTGATAAAACTGTCATTACTTTTTCTTAAAGATTACATTTTTTGTCACAATGCAATAAAGTAGGTATAAATCAGATGTCTCTATTTTCTGATGGTGACTTTTACAATCTATGAATTTATTCATAGAAGTTGTTAGTTCAGTAGGTACATTTTCAAAAATTAAATTTTGTACCTAGTCGCAAACATTGGAATATGACTTTTTTTTTTTTCAACTTCCAAATTCTTTTCAGTCGTAAAACTGGTTTGAATTTTTTTTCAATTTACATTATAATTCACAAACCTTTGATTTTGGAGTCCTCGTATTAGTATTACCTATTAATTTGTTTAAGTTTAAAGTTCTCTTGTAAAATCATTAACTTTTAAAGTAAAATTTGTTATGTAAGTTTTACTGTTACCTGAAGAGTGAAGTGTAAGTGGTGTATGTAGAATATGAGAACTGTTGGTTACCTATGTATAGTGTTACAACTCACGAGTTGTGTTACACTGTAGTGCTGATGCTGTGTAATGAACATGCGCGCCTTGACGACGTTGCTGTGTGTGACGTCAGAACAGGTGTTGTGCTATCCTGCCTCTGCTATTGCGGACGTTGCATACGCTACCCTCCGGAGGGACTTTGGATGAGAGGATGTAATGTCACTGCTGGCTGCTGACCATGAACTTGTGATACCGTTGTTAAACTTTCAAGAGAATTTATTAACATAATGACTTTACAGTTTGTCTAAACACCTAATTTATAATTTGGCCTTAAAGAAATCATAGGGACCTAATAGTTTGTGGCGAGTATGGTTATTTAAAATTTACTTGTTAATTTTATCCTGGTTTTGTTATATTATATTTATGGGTTTATTATATCTCGGTGTGTCAGACCTTGGAAGTTTGTGTGCCGAGACGTGTGTTAAAATTCATTTATTTCTGAATGGTTTTTGTCAATTATATTCTCAGGTGATAACATCTTTATGCTAACTTAATGTTACTGTTTAAAATCCATTTCTTAAGCAATGTCCACAAACGGGAATGGTTATACAAGAACTATTTGCGTACAAATTTTTTTCCGAAAATAATTTATTTCAGTTAGGTGTGTGGGCAGATAAAATTTTTAATGAATAAAATGTTATTAAGGAAGAGGGACATCAGCATAGTATAAATAAGTAGAACATTATGACACTGATTATGCCAAATATAAGATAGTAGGGAGGAAAGGAACACGGAACACATAACTACGTAGGTACTAATTACAATACTACTTCCACACATAGGTGTAGCATACAATGGTTGGGGAAATCTGCATGTATCACTTGCACCAGGGAGGTCAAAAATAAAGTGCTCTTGTGGTACACTTTTGCACTGTGTAGCAAAAGCCTCAAACATTACCAGATTGCGCCCCTACTGCCTGGAACTCTTTCAAGGCCAGTAGAGCACACTCTGGTCAGGTCACCGCTCTGACAGAAGCCCAGGAAAAGGGTCCCGCGTGTCTAAGGCGAAACGAAAGGTTGACTCTCTCTGTATGAACTTCTAACAATTGGGTGAATGTGGGTAAACCATGAGCGGACATTCTCAGTCGAAGTGGGTGTGTCTTGGGCACTATTCCCATTTCATTAAATACTCTTAGCATTGCACACAATTATTCCTTCTTGACGTTGGTTTCAGCAGTCTGCACATCAAACAAATAACTGGCACGGCGTGTCTCTTGCACGTCCGAAGGCCACAAGGATTGGCCAAGTCCTCGGATCACAAAACTGCGTGAACCCAACAATGGAGTTCATTCTGCTCCGTGTCCGCATGACAATGGATTGTGGGAAGTACGTGAGCCTATAGGAGTATTGGGAACTTAAAACTATAACAGTACAACTTAGGTTTAAAGTTTGGCATGAGGAAATACAACTGCATGGCTGGCGCAGGCACGCAGTTTTGTAAACACTGCGGCACTCGAGCCGCAAGGAAATGCTGATGCGGGGAATGTGTTACTTTGGCACTTTGCAACTAGGTCGTGTCGCCTGACACGTAGCTGCGACTTATCGTCCTTCCATATGGCAACTGATAACATAATACTACTGGCTTTCTGTCAGCTTACTAAAATCTCGTAGTTAATTGTTGTTCCTTATTTCTATGCATATTATGATTAGTTTATTAAATATATGTTGACTAATAGAAGAGCATCATAAAATTGTTTTCCTTTATCTGTGCACAGCATTATCTTACTACATCATCATGAAATTTGTTGAATTTTAATTTAATAAAAATGGTCACAGGAATATTAATTACTATCATTGTAATAGTTTTGTTCCAAATAGTTATATTCAGCGCACACAGGGGAATTAAATTTTAATTTAGATTACTATAATTGGTTTGGTGGGGTAAATTATGCACAATTTTATTTAACTTGATTAGGATCATACGAATCATTATAAAGTACTTTCATTTGAATTACTGTTTGTTATTTAGGAATCAACTATTTACTTTGTAAGTTGGGACATTAGGCTATGAAAGATAAATCGTTATTTAAACTTAATTAATTCTCTACAGTAGATATTGTGACATTATTTAAATAACATTGCTTCTAGAAAGCTAAAAAAAAAAAAAAAAAAATTATTTTAAAAGTGGACGTGGTTGAATTATTGTTACAACTCCTACGGAAAGTAGCCTGGGTAGGTGGGGGAATTTATTTAAATGTGGGGGTGTATGATGGAGAGTAACTGATGCAAGAGGGTAGGGAGGACACTAGCCTCCACTATTTGTTATTATAAGATTTATGATTCTTCATCATATCTTAATGGGGCTATAGCGGTGTAGCAAGTTATTGATAAGAATTATGTAATGAGCACTATATAAAAGGGGTTTATTTAACATTACGGTTGTACAATATTATTTCAATATAAACATGTTTGGCTATGCACGAGGAGAGCTATATAAATATATTGATATATTAAATTATAAAGATTTACCCAGCCACATTCTGACTAAAGTTTTTTAATGTGCCAAATAGGGTCAGCCAACTTAATGTGGTTTTCCTTATTTGTACATTACAAAACTGAAAAATTGACAACTTTGTATAGCCCTGGTTTGAATATTGTAAGTCTCATCATTATACAATTTGGCACAAAAGATACTACTTATGAAACAAATCCAGAGACCAGCAAATTAGAACAAAAAAGTCCATAGCCAACCCTTTTAAACTACCTACCTTCAGTAATAACTTCAAAAATGTCTCTCATATATAGAAAATTTAAAAAAAAATCGTGAAAATGTTACAGTTTTGCTCATTTTTGCCACCACAGTAAAGAAATAAAGCGTTTCAACACTTACTGGGTTGGGGCCAGTTTTTATCACAGCTTATTTTCCGTGAAGGTGAACATAACTTGTATGTGATGAGCCAAACAGACAATTGACAGTCGTAATCGCACTGAACGCAATGACATCATCCATAACCTAGGAGAAATGGTGTATGGTGCTTCGTTTATCACACACATTACAATATAGTTGACCAATGAACTATACCATTACTCTTCGATCGAAAACTCAGATAAGAAGTGTTTGGAATCACCACCCAGACTTGGTGACACCTACAATGGTCCAGGTGATGGCAATGCAACCAACCTGCAAATCAAACAAGATCGCCCTCGACACACTCCAAACACTTGTTCTTTGGCCGCAGTTCACTGCAGTTGACACTGTCTGCCTCAGCGAGGGAATACGAACATGGGGGTCGGTTCACAGCCCGAGTTGAGGGGAAGGTCATACAGGCCTGACTACCAGTCTCAGAGGCTCCCTGCACACCTTTGTACTACAGGAGGTCCGTCACCTGGTTCTGAAATGGGCCCATAATGAGCCACTGGCAGGTTACCCTGGTGCAGACCTGACTGTGTGAAAAGCGTCAACTTACTACTTCCACTGGCCAGGTCTGACAAGGGATGTCCATGCCCATGGACAGGAGTGCCACCAATGTCAGACCATTAAGACCCGACATTCCAATAGAGACCAACAGCAGTAGCCCAGACACAGCCAACTGTCCCATTCGAGACAGTTGCTGTCGACATAGTAGAGCCGTACCACCACACTCCACAGGGGAAAATGGTTCGTGTTGGTTGTTCCTAACATGTTTTTCAGATGGCTAGAGGCATTCCTGCTGTCTTAACACATGAGCAGGGTCATTGGCCATAGTCCTCAGTAGCAAGGTGTTCCCATGCTGGGGTTTTCTCCAAATGCTGCTGCCTGACAATGGACCCCAGTTCATCGGGAGGAGGGGCCGCGGTGGTTTAGTAGTTAAAACTACTCGCCTCTCACCTAGGTGAACCAGGTTTGATTCCCAGCTGGGTTACTCCCGGAATTTTGCATGTTGGAATCTTGCCGGACAACGCCGCTGGTTGTCGGGTTTTCTGAGGGATATCCCTTTTCCCCTGCCCCTTTATTCCAGCGCTGCTCTATACTCACCTCGCTTCACCTTCATCGGCTCTCAAGACCTCAATGTTAAGAGCCACCTGAACCTCTTCACTCATTTCTCGGGTGGAACTGGCGTGAATGCTGTTATGCAATTATAGATGAACTGCTTGCGTCAAAATTTAATTCTTGTAATCACCCACGTGTCCATTATCGGCGATGGTGATGGTATTTCTGGAAGAGAAAAAGCTTTCTGCTTCACACTCCTTGTAACCTGAATCCTGATTGGCTGTCGGCTGACCACGCCATACTCCTCACTGAATCAACAATGGCAAAACAAGAGCCTATCAGGAATTTTTTTTAATTTCACGTGATGTACGAAATTCAGTACTTACTACCCTCTAAGGACCAAATGAACAATGACATCTAAATCTTAATCTGAACATTAAACAATGCAATACCTACTACCTTCTAAGGGTTAATAAACAATAACCTCTAAATCTTAATCTGAAATTTATAATGATGACTCCATCACAACCAAAAATATGATAATAAAAACAAAAACCGCAACGTTACAAGTTGTGTATGCAAACGTCTAATAACTGAGTTTGAAATACATCAAACACGTCGCCGTTTATCATTTCTGCGACATGGTATAATAGACTTTTACTCTGCTCTTAATAAATTATGATTAATGTGTCCAAATTCAGGCTAGAATACAAATTTTAACTGAGTATGTGAAATGCCGTGAATTAATCATAAACTCTACAGGACATCTTTATAGTATTATGTATTATAGTTGTACTGTGGCTGTTTTGTGACACTGGCAATAACTACAATACCTTAGCTTGAAATCTGCATTTATGATCTATTGTATGAAGTATTGTGTAATTTACTTGTTGAATTCTTTTTGCAGGCGCACTCCTTTTGCATACAGGGAAACTGATTCACCAAGTGGAATACTACAGAAAATTGGTGAAGGNCTTTTTGCAGGCGCACTCCTTTTGCATACAGGGAAACTGATTCACCAAGTGGAATACTACAGAAAATTGGTGAAGGTCGGTTTGATCTGGAGCGTGGGAACTGGGCTAACATTTCTGTTGAAGCCAAGGTTGGTTGTTACAAATTCACAAGCTATAATATAAAAGTATTTTTTTTCTTTTGTACAAAAGGAGTTAAAATATATATTAGTAAAGAAAGTGAATAATAAATTGAATATTGGCAGTATCTGCTTATGATGGTATATTTGTTGGTGATAGGCGGAGGGAGGGGGAGGAGAGATTGTGTGTGTGCATGCGCGTGCGCGCATGAGTGAAACTCGTATTGATTTCTAGGCTTAAGGTCCAGGGTACGACTTTCTACAGCTATTAACAAAACATTTAATTTTACCCAACATGGCATATATATCACAAAATTGCTCTATAGGTTTAGTTCAAATAGTTTTTACTTTTTACCCTAATTTTTGAACACCATGTGATTTACAGTTTGTGGTTAGAATGATACTTTAGAAAATAAAAATTTTCCCAGCAATGCTTTTGTTATGGCACTGTTACTCGCAGATCAAAAATATTTATTTACTGCTGATATCAGCTTTTAATTATAAATTTTCCATACATTTGAACTGCTAAATGAGTGAATGTGTGCATGTCTTGAGAGTTCAAAAGTTTGCCAGCAGAGCACATGCTTATCTCTCAGAGAGCACATGCTAGGTGTACAGGATATAGGGTGCGACGCGCACAGAAAAGGGAAAATGCATCCTGTTACAAGGCGAATTTCCACTCCTANGGTGTACAGGATATAGGGTGCGACGCGCACAGAAAAGGGAAAATGCATCCTGTTACAAGGCGAATTTCCACTCCTAAAGAAAAAGAAAAATATATTTGTATCTCCCAGAGACTGCGGGTTTGTTTTTATAGTACCCATGTGTTAATGTTGATCAAAATCACTTTCTGAAACTTATTTTAGCCTTTTCACACNGGGTTTGTTTTTATAGTACCCATGTGTTAATGTTGATCAAAATCACTTTCTGAAACTTATTTTAGCCTTTTCACACTACAAAAAATTAATATTAGTGTGAATTATTTGTAAAAAGTCACATTCGAGGCTGTGTATAAAAATAATTCTGGAATCCACATACAGCCTTTTCGAGCGCTATTGATAAGTATCTAGAAGTCGTGTTGTTGCAATTAAGGCCTCGTCTAATGTAAACGGGTAAGAAATGGCCACCCGTGCAGATGGGGTATAAACGCTCGTGGGGACGGGCTCAAATATTTTGTGTCCAATGTGTTTGCTGACAGCCACATGGCGGTCACAGTACCTACAATAACTTCATTGAAGAAACATCAGAAGTTACTTTGCTTTGAAAATTCAGTGTCGAAACACGAGTATCTTAAGCGAAGGAATGAACACAATTGTAAAAAAGGCGACCAAATAGTGTTATATACAGTGAAAGACTGCAATACAGAGAATTACACCACCTGTACGATCGACTAACAAGCAATCCAGAAATGTTCCAAAATTATACCAGGGTGTCTGTTACTACTTTCGATTTTGTAATCAAAACTATCAGGAGTGCGTTCCAACCGACGACAACAAACTTTCAGAGGCCGATTGCTATCAGTAGAAGAAAGATTCATTCTAACACNGGAGTGCGTTCCAACCGACGACAACAAACTTTCAGAGGCCGATTGCTATCAGTAGAAGAAAGATTCATTCTAACAGTAAGGTAATATATTTTATATGACAAAATTTCTTTTGTCATATACTGTTATTACAGATATTTAGAGTACCGCTCCTAGTCATAACATTACTTTTACATAAACATTACTGTAGCATTANATACTGTTATTACAGATATTTAGAGTACCGCTCCTAGTCATAACATTACTTTTACATAAACATTACTGTAGCATTATTACATACAAACAAGTAAACAAAAATGTACCTTTCTAATACGTTAATCAATACAAAACTTTTAATGAAGCAATACATAATCCTTAATAATAGTCTGACATGTGGCCCTTATTGGTATGTCCACAGTACGAGTGGATGTCTCGTTCCCAAAACTCTGTTGTCGTACTCTTGAGCATTATGATGTTGTGACAGTCGTGACCCTATATTGGTTAGATTAGTGTTGTTGCCGCACAAAAGTGGAATGTGAGTGACAATAACCAGAAGAAGACAATGCAGGAGAAGAAATGGTAGTTGGAGTATCAGTTGTTGCGTCGTGTTGTTTGAGATTATTGTGGCGCATCATTGCTTGTGTGACTATTTGTAGGTATTCACTCCTGAGATGGAGTTTTTGAAGTGATGTACGGCAGTAGTGATTTCAGCCATCCTCCTTCTGCTGTTCTAGCTTTATCATCTCCGATTCAAAAGAAGATGGTTTAACAATATTGCCTTTTCGAGGGCATTTAGGCTGATGGGAAGTCTGTGTGGCAGTTATGGTGGGATTACTTGTGTTGGAGGAGCCAGAACCTGTCACTGATGAATTGTTCGAAAGAAGTGGTAATTATTCAGAGTAGCGGCTTTCCTGTTAATGAAAGAAAAAATAACGGACAGTGGTATATTTCCACTCTAATAATTACACACAACACAAATTTACTAGGGGCATTAACGTATTACCAATATAAACCACAAATACGATAGTAGGGAGGGCTATGAAGATCAGAGAAATTTTGGGGTAAAATCACTAAAAATACACCCACAAAAAATACAAAAACACCTCAATTTAACATTTGTCCACCCAATTTAGTAATATGTGCCCACCTNAAAATACACCCACAAAAAATACAAAAACACCTCAATTTAACATTTGTCCACCCAATTTAGTAATATGTGCCCACCTAACCTAACTGAACCTAACCCCATAATGAGTGAATCACTATTTTACATTTTTAATTTAACCTAGGATTTTAGGGTTTTGATCTAACCTGCAATTTTAGTCTGATCTAGGATTTTAGGGTTTTAAAGTAACAGTAAAACATACTGAAAGAATATGAATTTACTCTCCTAGGTAGGCTGCAGGTACAATGCCACTGTCCTCGGCTAATTCAACTATTGTGCACCTTACCTCACTCGACACCNTCCTAGGTAGGCTGCAGGTACAATGCCACTGTCCTCGGCTAATTCAACTATTGTGCACCTTACCTCACTCGACACCCACCACATAGCCGAATATTACGCACAGGAGCACTCGTTCTTGCACCCTCCATTTGTAAATCATAAACTTTCGCACTGTCGGATTCGGACTTGTGAAACACACACACACACACCACTCGCCACGAACCGCACTGCCTCGCATCTAAACTGCAACTAACATACATTGACGTCTACACATCCACAGCCAATAAGGTGACGGCGAGATGTGCATTTGTTTACGCTACTACAGCATTACTACACCAAACATCGTGGTGTCCGATGTAAACAAAGCGGACGAACTGCTCGTACTTTTATCTATTTTAATTAGTATGTTCTACTTATTTTACCATTACGCCCTCCTCAATATTAAATAGGTAAGCTGTGCAGAACCCATTTATGCTACTTTTGTGGGTCCAGGATGTTTCCTTCAGAAAAACCGCTACTCTGAATAATTATCAAAGAAGTGAAGGTGAAGTTGTACATGATGTGTTCGGAGTAATGTTCACGTCTGTCAATCTGTCTCTCATCCAGGTCATTCACAGTATTTGAAGTTCGATTTAAACTGTATTGAGTTTCTCCCATATCTTCTTAGTAATTGCAGTCTTCAACTACATTTGTTTCTCGTTCCCTCTAAGTGCATCTAAGTAGACACTCGAAATGGGACAATGTTCCACTGTAAATGGGTGCTGAATCGGCTGAATATCCCGAGCGTCCGCAAGGAATCTTCTTGTATTCCTTTGTGAAGTGGTCTCTAATGTTCTTCCACTTAGATTTCACAGTTTCCTCAGGAAATAAAAGCAAATNTTGTATTCCTTTGTGAAGTGGTCTCTAATGTTCTTCCACTTAGATTTCACAGTTTCCTCAGGAAATAAAAGCAAATATGATAAAATAGTGATCAGTGATTTAAGTTCACTTATACTCTTTCAAAGAGAATTGAATTAATTACAAAAGTAACATTTTTGTTAAAGGTATCTGGCAAATAGAATAACAATTCAGGCAACTTGCCTATTCATTCAGGATCTCAAAATCCGCAGTAAGGTACATTGTGATGGCTGTTTGCAAGACATTGTGGAAGATGCTGGTCCCTATCTACATGCCAATGCCAACTGAAGAGAACTTCAAAAATATTGCAAAAGAATTTAATAATAAATGGCAGTCTCCCAATTGTTGTGGGGCACTAGACAGGAAACACAATAAGATGTCCTCCCAAAATGAAAAGCAATGTTCCGCAAATACAAGGGGTTTCATTCAATAACCTGCTAGCTCTTACCAATGCATTTTTGTTGACATTGGTGCACATGGTAAAGATAGTGACAGTGGCATATTTTGTAAGTCAAGAATATGCTGTCAGATCGAATCCAGAAACATAAAACTTCCACCTCCAGAAGTTTTTCCTAACTCAAATATTGTAGCAGGATATGTTTTAATAGGAGAGGAAGGATTTTCCTTAATACCATTTTTGATGTGGCCTTTCCCTAGAAAGCAAGTAGAAGACGGCAGTGACAAAGATACATTTAATTATAGGCTATCCAGAGCTCGGATGGTTGTTGAATGTTCGTTCAGAGCTATAGCTACAAAGTTTCTGATATTATGTAGACAAATTGCTACCAGTGTGGCGAAAGCTGTGCACATAACGAAGGCCATTACTATCCTTCACAATGTAATCAACGCCTGTGAGGATGTAGGTCGAGCTGATTCAACAGACTTACTACCTTATACACTCTGAAGGTTGCATGACCCATGAATAACAAGGTGCCGTACATCAAAAGCAATATCGAGATCTATTAAATACTATTCTATCAAAATAAAATAGTCTTACGTGCATAAATAGTTTTTATTGTTGTTAAGATTGTAATGACGCAGTATTCTTAATTTTCGGGACACGTGTTTCATTTTCTTTCGCTTTGGTAAGCTTCGTAGTATTTTTATCGGGTTTAAAATTAAAAGTCGTGGTGGTTCGTTTTACGGTGATAGTACATTTATCGAGCATTCATATGCAGTTTCGTTTCCAACGTCATCGTTTTCAGTTTCAGTAGTGTCAACATTAGATTAGCTTTTCAGACTGCATCGACAGTTTTAGTTCCTACGGCACAGTTTCGATAACGTGTGGAGAGCGTGCGTGGCTCGCCAGGCCCTTATCTGTGGAGTGGGGGGTGATAGGCAGGACAAGTACACGTGTGCCTGTCGCCCTTCACGTCAGTTGGAAGTCAGTCGCCATTCTAGTTAATTGATATCGAGCAGTCGTCTGAAGCAGTCAACTAGTGCTCACATAGTCCCTGTTCGGGTGTGGCGCTAACTCCCACACCGGCCAACTTGAACTTACGAGATTATTTCTCCGCCGGTGTGGGAGGTAGCTGCATTTCATTTTTTCGGGCAAGTTTAAGAATTGAAATAATTCGTAAACGACTGTGACTTTGTTCTGCCCATGTCTATTTATCTGTGAACGGTTCGTACTTGGCATACTCTGAACTTCGTAAGTGAACTGTGTCACTAAGAATGGTAAATAAAAGTATGGGACAAAATACACCGGACTTTACTTTATTTAATAGTTAATTGGCGTCCATTTTACAGAGTCTCGTGTTACTCCATCTTGAGCTAGTCGAGTGGAAAGTTATATTCGAGTGGCATCTTAATGCCGGCTATAACTTGGTAACTGTGCACGTGCCACGTTACAAGGTATAATTACTTGGCAAGTTAAAGTTTGNCTTAATGCCGGCTATAACTTGGTAACTGTGCACGTGCCACGTTACAAGGTATAATTACTTGGCAAGTTAAAGTTTGCTGCCACTTCCGCCCACGCTCGATCAGATAGTGTTCTGTCCTGGTATTTTGGATGCCTCAGATTCCACAAAATAGGTTTCTTCTGAACCTCAAATACAATCTCTTCTGTGACATTGTCAGAAGACTACACCACAACCAATGAACCAACGTGTCCGCCTGACTGCACACGCGGAAATCAAAAGCCAGCTTGTGTTTCATGTAGGGATGGGTCGAATAACAAAAAATATTGGTAATGTTACTGATTCTACAATTTAAATTTCGGTTCCAGTATTCGGTTCTATTTTGAATACTTGCCTTTTGCTTGCAACTTCATTAAACCAATACAGGTAAAATTCGTTAAATGTTTTAGTGAAGATAAGATTTAATGGTTACAGATAAACTTGTATTAAATTTATTTAAGGTTAGTAAATATGCAACAAATTATTCTTTTTTAACATTAATATGTGGTGATTATGATATGTTTGGAAAATACTTTAATTCAGTAACTTGTGGTGCTAAAAGTCAAAACATTGTGGCGTGCTGTACAATAGCCTGTACACGGCCTTTAAAGGAACATCAACAACTGCCAGCTTCCTTTTTCTTTTTGCTTTTTTTTTTATGCATTGACTGAGTGGCCCTTGCAGTGATGAGCTGTGTTTTTTTTTTTTCTGTGCTGGAATGTGACACCTCTAAAAACCTTTGCTTCTTCCTTCCCGCCCCCTCCGCCTTCCGCTTTCAAGGAAACAATGAAGGCTTGGAGGAATGTATCGATCGGCTAGCAGTGTTGCCTACTGGAGAGGGCTGAGAGATAAAAAGAGAGAAGGGAGAGGAGTGATGATGTAAGAGCGAGACATGAGATAACAAACTTTTCCCCTACACTTCCTTCTAAACATCATGGAACAGTTTACAACTACCACTTTTATTTTTNGGAACAGTTTACAACTACCACTTTTATTTTTCTCTCTCCCCTCTCCCTCCTTATTTGTATAGTGCGCACCCCACAAAGTTTTTCCTTTGTCTTAGAAAAAAGGGCGCGCTATAAGCGAGTAAATACCGTAGTTATTTTTGTAACGACTGAGTTTTGCCATTGCTGTGTGAAACGGGAACCGAGTAGTTGTTAACCTAAAACCGATTCCAAGTCAAACCTCAAGAACCGGTATAAATTGGAACCGAAGAATCGAACTTACCCATCCCTAGTTTCAAGAAATGCACGTGTTGCGCTTACGTTGGACACACCGGGCTTTTTCGTGTGTTTGTATTTTTCTGTCCGGCCAAGCAGGCAGATATACGGCTTGCCCACACAGGACATTTTTCATGCGCTCACGTTGGACTCCCACTAATAAGTTAATTCGTGTTTCACGATTCTTATATTACTTATAGCTACACCCAAAAGTAAAGAAACATTTGTTGTACTTTTGAGTGATACAGTGCAGTATGGAGTTACATTTTGTAGCTGTAACTACCAGTGGCGATGTTGGGGGCCTGTCTGTGGATGCAGGTCGGTATAGGTTCATGGTAAAATGAGCACTTTCATAAGACCTTCTTAAGATCTATTTGTATGCATCTTGTGTATTCTTCCATTGTATGTGAAATTAACATTGCCATAGGTCATATCACTTTATTCATGCTTCAGTAAAGTAAAGTTGTGATACTATAAAAGTAAATATTTTAGAAATGTGCTAAATCTTTCTCTTAGATGCATTAAAAAAAAACTGAAAGTAAAATAAATAATTTTGGTACTCACAAATGTTTACGTAACACTTTTATTTCAACGTGAAGACGTGAAACTACTTGCACAGACTGTCCTTTCTTGCACGCCCTCCTCTGTCTTTCATTCTGCCAACCTCTGACCACCTCTTTTTCCACTTTTATTTTGCAACTTAATTGTGTTTACCTTACAGTTAACACAGAAGTAATCCATTACTTCCATTACCACATATGCAAGTGGTGTACATTCATGCNAAAAAACTGAAAGTAAAATAAATAATTTTGGTACTCACAAATGTTTACGTAACACTTTTATTTCAACGTGAAGACATGAAACTACTTGCACAGACTGTCCTTTCTTGCACGCCCTCCTCTGTCTTTCATTCTGCCAACCTCTGACCACCTCTTTTTCCACTTTTATTTTGCAACTTAACTGTGTTTACCTTACAGTTAACACAGAAGTAATCCATTACTTCCATTACCACATATGCAAGTGGTGTACATTCATGCCTTACAACATTTTTTAAATCAAGATACATAGTCAGACAAATACACGGATCGCTTCACCGCTACCATAACATGGCCTAATTTTGTACTTTTTGTCTCTCGAAGGTAACGATTGTTCCAATGGACTAGAATTACAATTCAGCTTATCTGGAGTGATGGGTACCTGACTACTTCGATTTGGTGTGGCTACATTATCTGGCTCTGGCGGACCACTCGTATCAGGAGTGATGGGTATCTGTATAACCACATCTGGTGACGCCATGTTATCGATTACTGGCATGACACCATTTCATTTTCCCCTTTTTCCACACAAGCAGTGGACTCTACTTCAAGATATCCTTCTCCCTGCAAAATATGGGAAGGAGTCTTATATATTGTAATGTTCGTCGGCTATTTACAGCCGATGTTACGTTGCCACGGCTTGCTCAAAGGTGAAACATAAGACTCAGTACAATTGACCCCGATTAATTAAGAAAGAAGTTCAAGTTCCAGCGTATTTTGTTCTATACTTTATTTATCATTTGAATGACCTAGTTCACATACAAATTTTCAGTATGCAGAGTACGAACCGTTCAGAGATAAATATACAAGTACAGACCATCGCCACAGTCGTTTACAGATTATTAATGTCTCAAAACTTGCATCGCAAGACTAAGTTATGAAGGCGGGAGGGATGTTCGTTCCCTACTGGCACCCTAACGACCCCCCACACCAACAGAAATAATTTGATAGAATTTAGGTTAAGTTAAACCGAAAAGAAATGTGAAAAAAATATTTTACGGTCACGGATGCTTGCCGGTGTGGGTGAAATTCTTCACGCCCGATGCGTCTTCTCCGACGGTTGGTTACTTTTTCTTTTTTGGGCGATAGACACCACTAGTATTTATTATGCAGGCCTATCGCCCCCTTCTCCTACGATAAGGGCACAGCATCCGGTATCTGCCAGCAGCGTCATCCAAACTGCGTTGTGTCCCGCTCTCAACACGTTATCGTAACTGACACGTTAACAAAACTTTGTTGTACACACTAAAACTGCGCCGGAGGAACTAAAACTGTTGACGTCGCCTGAAAGTATCTGATTAATGCTGACGCTTAACAAAACTCCAACTTTCGAAACGAAAAGGTAACCAGACTCCTGATAAAACGTAAACAGCAGACGTCCGCCCGATAACCTACAATAGTACACGTCTGCCGGATAACAAACTATCGCGGGAAACGAGCCACCACGGCTTTAATTTTGAAACCGATAAAATTATTACGAAGCTTTCCAAAGCTAAAGAAAAATGAAAGAAATTTGAACACGTGTCCCGAAACTTAAGAATATTGCGTCATTACAATACCCTTCTCGGTTTGGGATAGATTTTGAAGAAATCTTTCCCAAAGCGAAACCTATCTTTTATGCGGCAGTTCTGTAAACCACTGTGCCTCTGCTCCTTGACACCACTTTAAATCTATAACATGGTAAAAAAACATTCACTTAATTAACTCCTGACAAAATTATTTACCTCAACTGTTGAAGAGTAACAAGATATTGACTGGAATGCTGGAAGAAAATCACACCTTACTGGTTTCAATTAGTTACCGGTTGTTACAATTTGTTATAGTTTGTGGTTGAGGGTGTATTTCCACCTGTGCCATCGATTCTTCATTGTGGGTTGCTGCCCTTTGGTCTCACGCTGGGATCAGCACACCACTTCCAATAGAGGACCCAGGTCTGCCCAAAACTATAAAAAAAGTCACTGCGACTGCCTCTCCATAGGCCATTGCTGACAAAAAAAACCTCAAAAGCCACTGCAACTGCCTCTCACTAGACCACTGCCGACTATAAAAAAGGGCACCAGACCTGCCCAATCCAAATACACTTCCACTTTGTGCCACTGATCCCAGGACACCATAAACTGCAGCAACATCTCCTACTACTTATGCAGATACTCTTAAGGCTCAATTACTATACAACACCTCAACCACCTTAACCTTTGGAAATTTAAGTACCATTTACTGCATCCTTAATTAATCTTTCTTATAATTCCTATTGTCAACTATGAATGGAAAATGACAGTATTGATTTATTTCTTTGTTACACAATTTTCAAAAGAAAATTAAACTTTTTAACCTTCACATAGCACTTCCAGTTTGGTACTCTGCATAAATAAATGAAATTAGTTACAATTACATCATAGCCCATGACGGCTTGAGCTTCTACTCATAACTGCAAAGGTTTATTTTAATTCACAAAACCTTCACTGATACCCTTTACAGTAATTATAATACTAGGACATTTTCCTTAGACTAATTAGCAAAATTTTTTTATAAAGGACTTACCAATTGCCTTATTTACAATGGAAAGTGAAAGTAATTAAATTATAGAACATGTTCAAAATATTATAATATTAACTGTAGAACATATTTTAAAATAAAACTACCCATATTTAGAAAATTCACAAATGTTCTTTCATAATTTAAACCTGGCATATATATGCACAGTACGAAATATACTGTTAAACTAAAAGTTTCACCTATGGCAATACAAAGCTTTAACAATCAACACAATCACAATTTCAAATACCATACTCCTCAAATAAAATACTCAGAAGTGTTTTTTGTTTTTACTCATAAAGTAATTTCATAATAATTTTAAAAAACTGAGCAATTACTTTTTTAAGACAAAACATACTGAACAAACTGAATTACAATAATGCAATGCAAAAGAACACACTATTCTGATATGCAGTTGCCTGAAACCACTTAACCTGTATTGCTTATTACACTTACAAAATATTATGGTAATGACAATCCACTGCATGGTAACACAACCTCAATCAGTAGCACAAAAATTTTCTTTAATGTTTTTAAAGAGTGTATCAGTCATTCCTATATTTCCACATTCCCATGACACTGTATGCACTTCACATGGTGTCCTTTGGTACAGTACTTAGTGTTGTTCATTAACTGCACTTACCCATACGCAATGTAATGATAGTTACAATCTTGATTATTATATACTCACTATCCCTTTGCCTATTATTTCCTTAACACACATTTGCTTCTTTCTGGCATAAAAATTATAAAATATTAGTTTTAAACATTATTACACTGTAAATTTATTGTACAATTCCTTTTAAAACATATTGACAGTAACACACTGTCTCACAATTATTAATCCTTACCAAATAACCATGTACAGGTCAGCTATCTGAACTCTGTTCCTATCCATTATAACCTAATCCTTTATTCTCTATTGCCTCTCCCAAGGCCGGAGAAGGGAAATGTGATAATTTACTCCATGTATCTGGTATACGTCATGGCCTACTTTCTCTTCTATCACATATGGTCCTTCATACAGTAAGAAGAATTTGTGAAATTCCTTACGCTCTGAAGTTGATAGAGTTTTATTTTGTATTAATACCTTATCCCCTTTTTTTTACACAATGGGGTTATGTTTCCTATAATTCCTTTCTTTTCTCTTTGCAGCCTTCAATACTAACCTTTTGTTTACTATTTGAAACTTGACTGCTAGATCTGTGTGAACTTGCGGTGGAAACTTCACCAATTTAGTTAGCTGTGATTCTGGCTGCTGCGCTTTAATTAACTCTACAGGGGTATACCCCGTGCTATCGTAGTGCACGTTGTCGTGTGACGGTTTAGGAATTTTAGAGCGATAGCGATGCTGGCCCACAACCCCCCCTCCCCCTCCCCGCCAACATAACCAGGCGACACGTGGCACGAGGCAGGTGGTGGACCGCAGTTACACGTGTCTTGCTGCGCGTCCTGCTGTGTAGGCCTCCCTGCCACCCCCCTT
>NQII01000148.1:1211132-1273107 GCA_002778355.1 Clitarchus hookeri
GCCGAGGGAAGAGTTGCGTCAAGGAATCGCGAGAAGACGTGAGCACGAGTCCGAACCGCAGTCCCGGGAGACGGCAGCACCTGCGGACCTTCTTCCAAGGCATACCACTTCGCTGGAGCTCATTCCCAGATGACAGCCTACCAACACTCACCGCTGAGTTAAGTATAAAAATCGTCGCNCTTCAGAAACCAGGACACGTGTTTTGAAAGGCATTGTTCTGCGTTCTACCACTCCACCCCCCCTCACCTCCTCCCCCCACAAGGCGCCAAGTGCCGACAATTAAGACTGGAGGCTGGCAAGCATAAAAACCCCTTTTCGAGAGTAGTGGGCAAAGAGTTCATGATCACCGCGCCGAGGGAAGAGTTGCGTCAAGGAATCGCGAGAAGACGTGAGCACGAGTCCGAACCGCAGTCCCGGGAGACGGCAGCACCTGCGGACCTTCTTCCAAGGCCTACCACTTCGCTGGAGCTCATTCCCAGATGACAGCCTACCAACACTCACCGCTGAGTTAAGTATAAAAATCGTCGCCCAGAGAAGCCCCACTCAACCACGAAGTCGCCCAGTGAATACGAGTAGTCAAATTAGGTACCACACCTCGGAAGGGCTGATGTATGTAGTACTTGTGTAAACTCCAGACAATATATTCGTCCTTAACAAATGAAACAGTAAAAGGCTTCATTATTACAATACCCTCAACCTCCAAGCACATTATAGGCTGTGCCTGGGGGCATTAACCACGACACTATAAGCCACACTGTCTTCCACAGTGGCAGTATAGCGTCAACGTTATTCAATGGGTGCTCGATTTCTGCTACCTTTCCTACCCACGAGCTATGGTTCTCGTGGCAGAAAACTCTAAACAGCCTCCCCAATTCCCTCATTACTCTCTCGGTGGGGTTTGCTGAAGGATGGTTCACCGAGGTATATCCTACCTGTATTCCTTACAGATTCTCTAGTGCTACTCTCCATTTTCTACTCCTAAATTGTGTTCCATTATCCAATATTACCTTCTTGGGCTTTCCTACCTGTAGTACAGACTTATCAGTAATTCTTTTGGTAACGGCCATAGCAGACGCCTGCCTTAATGAGTAAAGTTTTACAAATTTTGAAAAAACATAGAAAACTACTAGTAAATATTTTATACCCTGGTGCCCAGCTGGCATTGGACCAAACAAGTCTACTGTGGACTACCTCAAAAGGTTCTTTAGCTAAGACATGTTGCATAGTCCCATAACTCTTAAGGTTTGGTATCTTTGTTTTAGCACACAAGAGACATGCTTTGATACTCTTAGCTACTCAACGATAAATATTTCTTACCCAACAAAACTCTTGAATAAATTTAACTGTTTTAGCAATTCCAAAATGGCCACATTCTACATGTGCCTTTACGCATATCTCATCTGACAAATTATCAGGAATACACAACACCCACTGCTCTTCCCCTATTTCTTTTCTCCTAAATAGGATTCCATTTTGAATAACAAATAAGTAGATATTACATCCCTACAATTTCCTGACTTTATTTCCTCCAACACTTTTGCATATTTTGCATCTCTAACTATTTCCTGGTTCAATTGACCTACCAATCCCTGGTATAATGCTACTTGTTTTTTAGATAGCCAAAGAAAAACTGTTTCTCCAAAGATCTATCCTCCCCCTGGCACCTGGATAATGCATCTGCTACAACTTGCGTTTTTCCTGGTACATACTGTATATTTAGATCATATTCCTGTAAGGCCAAAATCCACCTAGTTATCCTTCCATGCAACAATCTCCATGACCCGATACGGCACAATGCCTTATGGTCAGTTTGGACTTCAGTCGGTTTACAAAAAATGTATGTTCTAAATTTTTGTGTCGCAAAAACCAAACTAAGCAATTCCTTTTCTGTTACCGTATAGTTTAACTCAGCTGTGTTGAGAGCTCTACTAGCAAAAACAATTGATTTCTGTTCATTATCCTCGTACTGGAAAAGTACTGCTCCTACGATCTTATCTGAAGCATCACAAGCAATGTAAAATTTCTGGTTTAACCTAGGGTGATGTAAGATAACCGATGATACTAACTTTTCTTTCAATTTCTCTAAAGCTTGCTGTTGCTCTATTCCCCAAACCCATGTTTTTCCTTTCTGCATTAATTNGCTCGTAATGGTGAACAAATGTCACTAAAGTTTGCTATGTATCTTCTGAAAAAGTTAAAAAATCCTATTAATCGCTTAAGTTGTTTCCTATTTGAAGCTATTGGGTAGTTTAAAATAGCCTTCATTTTTTCTGGATCGACTTTTATTCCCTGTGGAGTTACCACATTTCCTAAAAAAATGAATTTCTTCCTTTAGAAATTCTGACTTATCCAAATTAACTGTTACAACCCAGCTATATTTGTAATTCAAGTCATGTTTACGTCAGCGAGTCACCAGTACGTTTACCATAAAACTAAAAAAAAATTTGCGATGAATCTGATATTACGAGTACTTGTAATTAAGTCCATTTTTCACACTTTTATGAACTCTCATAGGTACTGTATATCTTCAATTTCCTTATTCATGTGAGGCCAGAATAAAACCTCATTTGCCGTACTTTTGCATGTACGTTTTCCTAAATGGTTATAATGAATAAGAATTAACTTTTATTTCCTTAATGATTTAGGAACAACACTAGTATTTTTAATCAACAGTCCATCAGGCACAAACAATTCATTCTTAACAGAGCAATACAATTTTACACTACCTGTTACCTTATGCTTAGGTTGCCATCCTTGCTGCGTAAATTTTGAGACTTTAACTCAGTTCTTCATCTTTCAATGTTTCCTGTTTATAAAGTTGCAGCTTTTTCTCAGAAAAAGACAAATTCTCTACAACTAAGCATACATGTAAATTTACATCCTCCCTATTTACATCCTCCCTATTTACATCATCTATTTCATACTATTGCACCAATATTTCTAGACAAAGCATCAGTAATACAAAACTGTTTCCATAGTACATATTTAAAAACAGTCATATGACTGTAAACGTAATCTTAACCTCTGAAGATGCTAAGGTGTTTCTTTCAAAGGTTTTTTAAAATGAATTCCAAGGGTTTGTGGTTACTTTTGATCACTACTATTAAACCATAAATATACTGATAAAATCTCTCGCACCCAAAAACCACTGCTTGCTTCTTCTTTTCTATTTTCATACAATTTCTTTGATTTTCTGTTAAAGATTTTGAGGCATAGGACACAGGCAATCCATCTTTTAGTAACACTGCACCTATGCATTTACTACTCTTATCTACAGAGAGAACTTGTAATGACGCAATATTCTTAATTTTTCGGGAGACTGGTGTAAAATTCTTTTGTGTGTTTGAAGCTTTGACAAGCTTAGTAATATTTTTATCGGGTTCCAGTTTAAAGCCGTGGTTGCTCGTTTCCCGTGTTAGTTTATCCGGCAGACGTGTGCTTTTGTAGGTTATCGGGCGGACGTCTGCTGTTTACGTTTTATCAGGAGGACGGTTACAGTTTTCGTTTCGAACTTTGGTTTTTGTTAGGCATCAGCATTAATTAGATATTTTCCTGCTGCGTCATACAAATTTTATACGAGGAGTTCGTTTCTGTGGATGTAGGTGACATCGACAAGTTTTAGTTCCTCCGGCGCCGTTTTGTTGTACGAGAGGTTAGTTTATCTGGATGTTGACGGTGTCAACAGTTTTAGTTACTACGGCGCAGTTTCAATTTCGATAACTAGTTGAGAGCGGGACACAGCGCAGTTTTGGATGACGTTTCTGGCAGATGCTGGATGCCGTGCGCTTATCTTAGGAGAAGGGGGCGATAGGCCTGCACATAAATACTAGTGGCGTCTATCGCCTAAACGAGAAAAAGTAACCAACCGTCGAAGAAGACGCATCGGGCGTGAGAAGACGCATCAGGCGCGAAGAATTTCACCCACACCGGCAAGCACCCGTGACCGTAAAATCTTTTTTTTTTTTTTTTTTTTTTTTNCAACTTATTTCCGCCGGTTTGGGGGGTCGTTAGGGTGCCAGGAGGGAACGAACATCCCTCCTGCCATCGTAACTTAGTCTTGCGATGCAAGTTTTGAGACATTAATAAACTGTAAACAACTGTGGCGCTAGTCTGTACTTGTATATTTATCTCTGAACAGTTCGTACTCTGCATACTGGAAATTCGTATGTGGACTGTGTCATTCAAATGATAAATAAAGTATAGAACAAACTAACTTGGAACTTGAACTTTATTTCATAATTACACGGCGTCCGTTCACTGAGTCTCGTGTTCCACCGTTGAGCAAGCCATGGCAACGTAAACATTCGGCAGTGTAACAATTGCCGAACGTTATAAAATGGCGACCCAGCCGTGAGGCACGAATTACACCACGTGAATACGAACATCTAGCAGCACAACAGCACGGTACCGGCGGCAGTCCAGTCCAGGCTTCCAGCAGCGCGACGCCAAAGTTTTCAGGGACGAGGCATCATTCATCAACAACAGTAACGGTAAGAACTCATCGGATCAACAGTGAAGCCATCAATATAACGTCGTCTGTTAGGATATCTAGGTTTCTGTTTAGTTATCTGGGTTAAGAATGGTATTCTTTTTATAAAACAAAGGTTAAAGGTCATGTCACATAGTTTGATAAGAAATTGTAGCAAGTCTGATACGGAATTATATATAGGATCTGTAAATAACCAATCGGGAATAGAAATGGCGCATTATTCTGACAGCAAAGTAGGCCTACACGAAGAAATAGCTGATCGTGAAGTAATAAGAGAGGAAATAGATACGGGAAATGCCCCAGATATGTTACAGGGAACTGATAGTCAGACAGAAATGTTTAAGATCCTGTTGTCCTTACAGGAGTTTAAACAGGGACAACAGGAGCTGAAACAAGAATTAGGTCACGAAATTAGGCGACAAGCAGAAAAGAGTGAGAACAAATTCACAGAATTGAATCACAAGCTCGAAAACTGGGGGGTACAAATGACAATACAGTGTGAAAATAGAATACAGGAAACTAAAGAACAGGTAGAACAATTGGGCATTAAAACTTTTGAAACAACACAAGCATTAGAGGTTAAATTAACAGAAAATAAACAGTCGGTCGTAGTTCTGCAAATGCAAGTAAATGAAATTGGTAGTCTAATTACCAGACTAGAAAATGAAAACAGACAAGTAAAGGAAATGACTGTAACACAAGAACAGATGACAGAATTTCAGGGAAGTCTACGAAAGGAATTCCATAATATAGAGATAAACTTTCAAACAGTAAACCATAAAACAAGTGCAGTAGAAAATAATGTCCAGAAGGTAGAGGAGCAGGTAAAGAGATTAGAACAGCATTGGGAAGAAAGGTTAGAGACAGTCAAAACACAGATAGTTGAAGAAATTTTACCAGTATATAATTCTGGACAAGGCGACAGACGAGGGTTCGAATGTAGGCATATTGGTCTCGCTGTCGAGGATGCAAATACTTTTGATAAGATGGTTCCTAAATTTTATGGTAATGAGAGGGGTGTGCACGCAATACAGTTCATTCAAAAATGTGATAGGGCTATAAAGCAGCTGGCATGTTCTGAGGAAAACAAACTAAATCTGTTTGTCTCGCGATTAGAGGGTGCAGCCTAGCAATGGGCTACTAATCGGGAACAATTGTGGAATAAATATGCAGATGTTCGAGCAGCATTTTTGCAAAAATACTGGAGTATATTGCAGCAGGATGAATTCTTGCAAAATTTATTCACAGGAAGGTACTCACAGTGGGGTGGCCCCTGGGCCAAGTATTTGCAAAATCTTTACCTGCAGGCAAAATTTTTGGATTGTCCAATAACAGAGGAAAGGTTTCTCACCCACATAGTGCATCATTTCCCTGCGAGGGTACAGGATGGAATTATAGGGTCTCGTGCGACTAGAATAGATGAAGTTGTAGCCCTTCTCGAGGCTTTTGATAGGCGAGATGAATGGGAAGGTAGATATGGTGACAAGAATGATGAGCACAAACCATATCAGAAGGATAGGAGTAATAAACAGGGACAGGAAACATCTGCACAAGGGACAGGAGCCCAGGAAAACAAATATAAACCAGGTGGGATTAATTATCGTCAAGTGGGTAATGCGAGGTACCAAGGTCATTACAATAGGGAAGTTCAAAACCGATACATAGGACGGAATTGGGGAAATAATAGTAATTGGGGAAATAACAGGAACTGGGGAGATAACAGGAACTACAGAGGCACTGGATCAGGTCAAATGGAAGGTGAAACACTGGAGCAAAGAGATCCAAATCTCTGACCCCAACCATCACCTTCAGCACCGCATTTAAACGAATTGGAGGGGAGGGCCACTGCCCAGAGCCGACCCCTACAATAGGAGCATGGGCAGAAAATAGTTGTGAGAGACAAATTGCTGTTGTGTCTACTCAAAATTTTATTAAATCAGGATCAGAATTAATAGGAACAGAATGGGAACAAGAAAATGAAAATGGTCAAAATAATGAATGTCCAGTGATAATAGGGACAGTCGCAGGGAAAGAGCAGATATTGTTACCCATATTAGTTGATTCTGGAAGCGAAGTCACTGCGATGTCAGAACAATGTGAGAACACTATTCAAGAAATCATTAAGTCAGATTTACCTAGTATTGCAGTTTCAAATGTAACTATAGTAGGAGCAACAGGGGTCAGAAATAAAAATGTGAAAAGACAAGTAATGATAGAAATAACTTTTGGACAGCAATGTTTTTGGATAAGTTTTTGGTGTAAAGGGATTTAGTATTGAGGCAGTAATAGGGTCTGATTGGTTGAGACAATATCAAGCTATTATCAACCATGCAAACAAAACAATACAACTAATGGGGGGCGAAACAGTAATTCCATTTTGTGAAGAACAGGGGGGTAGAAAACCATTACGGTTAAGGATAATTGAAGGAAAATATGGGCAAGGAAATAACCAAAATTCAATTTACTTTCATAGGTTAATGACAGAAGAGGCAAAAAGAGATAACTCTACTAACAATAATAAGTTTCAGTATATTAAAGCAGGTAGGGGAATTACTTCAGACATGGCAAACAGTGTTCTTTAATACTGTTGTAACTAGGGATGTAATGATTCCACTTTTTTCTATTCTTGATCTCGATGCCGATACCACTGATGATTCTCTATTCCAAAAATTACGATTGTTTTAGTTACACACAATAACTAAATACAGTATAAGTGAGTGCGAAATTTAATTATTTAAACTCGGCCTACATTAGTAGTAGGCCTATTACTAACAAATAATATAACATAAACAGTAGGAGCATATTCATATATAATTCCAAAAAGTTCAAAAGAGGCATATGAGATAATATTGAAAACATATATGCATAAAATACACACACACACATATGTATATATATATATATAATATATATATATAAATTTTGTCCATTTAGTTTATTCGAAAATATTTCCAAACCTCACTTGCCATGATAAATGTTCACCAACACATGACATTATTAAAAAGTTAGCAAGAATAGCATTTTTGGTAGTAAAATGACACAAATTAACTTTCAGTGGAAGTTTTAACGTCCGTAAACACTACACACTTTGAATCACGTAGTGCAACTACAATCTCAACCAAGTATTGTCAGGCAGGTTATGAATGCAACATACCGAATCTGTATACTAACAAAGCTAATTCCTCTATCGATAACGAAATGAAAAGTAGCTAAGTAAATCAACTATATATTTTCGCATAGCAAATTTGCTATGTTTGGAGTTTGTCAATGTCTCGGTAACGAGTGAGCACAACACACAATTAAAAACAAACACATTCTGAACAAAAAACAAAGACAATTTGCTGGCATGTTACAAATCGTTTTAACCAAACCCATATTAAGTAACACCATGTTAGAGCTCAGTAAAATAGTTAAACATTTGGAGTCTAATTAAAGATTCATTGTGTACTATTTTATTTTTACGTGAATGTTTAGGTTATGTATATTGAAACTCACGTCCCATATCAACCAGTTATCGATACTTGCAACTTATAGATGTCGCTCCCATATAAGATAAATTCAGTGTCCACAGTTTACCGTAACTTCCTAATAGTGCAAGTTTGCAACCAGTTCTAGTTCATTTTCGCAATAAATACGTAGTGTTAACGTTACATAATTTATGACGTACAAAAAAAATTTTTAGCTTATGTAACGATCTTTGAGCGCAAGAATCGAAACTTTCTCGACAATATTTGATTCATCAAATCACAATCGCTTACGTAAAGTGTCGATACAAATCTTCTCGCACGAAACCCGACTTGTATTTTAGTTGGAACAACACCTACAGACGTGAACATAAATTTTTCCCGAATATATCTGGAAAAAATTATTTCCCACCCGAAAAGAAAATCGTTATGAATTTTTCCCAAAGTTCGGGATCCTGCATACCCCTAGTTTTTAGAATGTAATGAAACTTGCTAAAAACAAAACTACCAAATCGCGAACGAACTGAAGCTACTAAATACTAATACAGGCAGTCCTCTACTTTCATTCACAATGTGTTCCTAAATTTGTGTATGAAAGTAGAACCCTTATTTTAATGTGATAAATGAGGTTCCGTTCCTAGATGGGGAAAAAAACTTACTAAACAACAAAAAAAAATATTCAAAACAATATATTTACACACAAATAAACAAGATCATGCATCAAAGTTATTTAAAAGTGTTTAAATATATAGTTAATAGTTCAAACAATTGAAAAGACACATTTTGATCGTCTAACCACACTTTTAAAGACCGTTCCATCTCTTCCATCGCTGCACCCCGCCGTTTTGAAATTATTTTAGAAGAAAGATTTCCCGAATTTATAACATAGTCCCTTATATTTCCTTTACTTTTTACGATAGAACGCACAGTGGATCGGCTCAGGTTGAAAGACCGTCCTATAGCTGCAAGTGATTTGCTACTTTCCGATTGCGCGATAATGTCTAATTTTGTTTGTACACTATTTACAACATGTTTTCTTTTTTTCTTACACACCGAGTCTTCATTACTTTCGTTTTTACGTTTGTTATTAATTTCGTAGTGTAATAATTATGTACGTGCACCAATAGATTAACAAAAAAAACCAATGAATATAAAATGAACCTCAAAGGAAACTAAAAACCATAATAAAAACAATGGAAGTTCTAAACAGGAACGGCATAAATACGTAGAATCGCTATAGCGTAGTAACACATCAGACATACAACTGCATATTTGTTCGGTTATATCGGAAACATAGTTCCGTTTATCGACATCAGAGGTCTCTACCAGCAGCCATTACATCGTGGAGGTGTTCGAGCCTCTTGTTGTCCCCTAAAGGCCAGCCTGTGATTGTGTATTAACAGGACAATGTGCGACCACATGTGGCACACATTGTCAGATGGTTTCTGGATGACCAACATATCACACTGATTGCTTGGCCCGCGCTTTCACTGAATCTCTCGCCCATCGAAAATGGGTTGTCCATGGTTGGACAACTACTGGCCTGCCAAAGAAACTCGTGGCCACAACAGATCAACTTGGGGCAAGCACGAAAGCAGCATGAGTAGAAATACACCAGACGGACATCCAAAGTCTCTTCCTCTCAATAATGCGTTATGTAGCTGCAATTTTTACTGCTCATGGTGGGGCCTTAGGGTACTGATTTCCCCATGTTCTGTACAACATTCTAATCTGTAAGGGTAATTATGTCACCCATGTATGATGCCTATTCTTTCCAATAAATCTGGTTGTGATAGCTCACGTCCTTCTTGGTGTTGCAATTCTAATAGCCAGCAATGTAATAAAGTTTGAACATTTTGTTTGGTATAAGCGAAGTAAGCAGTTCACTTCATTCTGAAAGCAAAAGCGTTGATCATACAAGTTCCTATTCATGTTGCTTCAAAAAAATTCAATGAAGTCAACTGACCATTCTTTTTTTATAACTGGCTTATAGCTTTCGGTGGGTTTTTCACTAAGACTGATATTTACAGGATCACTGGTAAAAGCTGAAGGTATCTGGAGAAAAAAAGTCACAAACCCAATGGAACTTCAAATGTGTAGCACAGGACTCAGTTAACTGTGAACAACCTATAATATGGAAGACCCACTTAGCATGAAACAGAACCATTATTTAGGGTGTGGACATTTGTACAACAACGTAATTGGTTTCAACATAGGACTAGATCTCTTTGCAATTGTTAGCAGCTGTTGACAGACACAGCAGGCCTCAGGTGGTAGGGTCATGCAAAGCAATAAGGATTACATTTGATGTGCTGAATGTGAATCCAGGAAGCCAGTTCCCCATGTGTTTAGGATAGTGTAGTAGCACAAGTCAGTTTTTATTACAGAAATATAATTTTTCTACTTAGAGCATGTAGACTATCAAAAATTACCCACAGTTTGAATTTTTGGAAATAAAGTGTTCAATAATTTTAATTTTTGTTAGCAGTAGCTTGTTTCTTTTTTTTCCTCCATTATTTCTCGTGTCATACGAGTGTGAATTTCACCAGCTTGGGAAGTGTTATTTGAAACTGGGGACTGAGTACACTGAATGTTGTTCATTGTGCTGTGTGTGGGAAGCAGTGCATAGCATGTTTGTGTGTGCAGGATCTGGTGCAGAAGATGTTACATGTGGACCCGAATCAGCGGCCAACAGCCAGTCAGGTGCTCCAGCATGACTGGATACAGCACAGAGGCTCCCTGCCACACCACAAGCTACAGCTACAGGAACCCAGCGTCATTAAGGTAAACTGCCTCTTCCATGTCCACTATTGGGCTGGTGACCAGCAAATATAGATGTAGACTTTTTGGTTTTAATGGGGGAGAGGGGGGCATGTCTAGACTTTAGATTTTTGGCAAGGGAGGAGGAAATTGTTTCAACATAATTTTTAAAAATTTTACTGAACTAATTAAATAAAATCAGTATTTTAAACTATTCTGATAATATTTCATTTCAGTTTTAAAACAGTCACAGTGCAGTTTAATTTGTCAGTGTGAAGATTTTGGAGGGGGTCATGTTCCCTGTGACCACCGATCTCTTCCCCTCTCCTCTTCTCCCTTCCCCTTTGCTCCCCTCCTCTCCCCTACTCTCCCCTCCCCCTCCTCTAAATCTGCCCTAACTAGCAGCCAGGGTGTACTCTCCACTTTGAATTATATGTTTTTTTACTGATTTTAGTTTTAAAAGGAAAAATGTATAATGGTGTTTATTTCTTTAGCTCTGAATTAGCATGTTGGGTCATAATGCAATATACTTGATTCTTGTTTGGAAGGTCATGAGTTAGATTTTAGTCAACTGTACTTATTGTGACTTACTTAAGGGGCTTCTCTGTAGATAACTATGCCTCTGGGTGTGGAGCATTAGTGTCCAGGTGGTTGTGTGGGGTATCGAACCACGGACTACTTTAGGGGTGGGTGTCTGTTAACTTTCCCATGCCGACTACTTGGCACAAGCTGTGGCCTTTGTTTCTCGCTTACTTTCATAGGGTTTAGCTCTACTTAGCCGAGGGTTTGGCCTAGTTCTTGGTTGGCACTAGTCCTAACCAGGTCTGGCGCTTCCCAGGAGCTTTGGTAGGCAGGGTGAATAGCGGTGTCGTGGACTTTGGTGGTACGATGACGAATTGGTATGTCTGCCACTGAGTTTTCCCCCGCAGGAAGTTCCTTTCCCTGGATAGCTGGGCGCTTGACCTGTGACAGCGGTATTCCTCAATTCATCCTAAGTCTTGCTGGGTGGGTACAATCCCTAGTGCATGACAAAAGGGACCCACGGTGTTGGTCAAGTGTGTCTTGACAAAATGACAAAAAGGGTTCTGTGTGGACCAAGTTGCCCTGTGCTTCCTCGCAGGTGCCGTATGTGGGTCTGCTTCACGAGTGCCAAGGACACTGGTTGACTTTCACTGCTTTTTTCCGCTCTCCCTCTCGGCAGAAATAAGACATAAGGCACTCAGTGTGATGGGATAAAGAGTGAGATGGTAGGAAAAGAGTATGCAAGGTAAATGGTAGAGGAAATTCTTGATGCTCAAATATGCAATTTCCCTACACTCTGCCTTGTGTAAGAGCTAAGTTGGTAGAATATGTCACCAGTCCCCCGATTCCCTGACCTTTGCAAGTCTGGGTATGGTAGAATGACACTTGGTTGTTCGTCGGTGTCGCTAGTGTGGGCAACTGGGTAAAGTGCTCATCAGTATTGTCTGAATGACCAAGGGTCAGGCGAAAACATATTGCATGGCCACGGCACTGGACATATGCGAAATTATCCCCCTTATCTTAGGGTGCAATCACTAGTGCCCCTTACTGTCTTGTTGCCCTAACCTTGTTCCCTCCGGCAACTTTACAGGTGGGCACCTCCTAGTATAGATAACCGAGGTAGCATTATATTGGGTGATTGTATGAGAGAAATGCTGTGTTAGTCAGTTGTCCGACACATTTAGGATTGTTATATTTTCTCGCTGCAACTTATTTTCCATTCTGTGCTGTGTACTTAATCACTTTCAACTTGAACCCAACAGTGTAGCTGCATTTCTTTTCACCCACTACTTTCCTTTGTGTGTCACTGTATTGCACTTATGCAATAAAAAGTTGATGAACAGTGCAGAAATAGTGTAGCTAAGGCATTTTGTAAAGCAGATGTCACTGGTCGCCTTCTTTTATTCTGTGCGTGATATAAGGCTTGCAGCAACAACCAAACAAAGCACTCACACCCACCTCTCACCCACCCCTCTTATTCTTAGTGCCTTCACGGCCCAATGAAAACGTCAATCACGCCACACCGCCCCTCCCTTCCACCATGGTCAATAAGTTTTTCTTTCCAAGGCCGCATGGGCGCACACGCCCAGGTACGCTCACACATACACACACAGGCAGCTTTTCAACATGTTCCCACAGCTAGGCTACTGCAAAAAAACTGACGGGAAGAAGTAAACAAGCAGCTCCAATTCCAAGCGACTTGTTTTGACATCCCCGAAAGGGTGCTGGTGGAAGAGAAGGTGGAGAGGGGCACGAGGGGATAGGGGAAGAAGGTAAGAGCGGCATGGCACGTGACACAGACAAAAACGGCTTTCTTCCCCTGTACCTCTTCCCAATGTCAAACCACAGGCATGGAATATTTATTGCTTTATGCTGCCTGCAACAACAAAAAAAAAGTGGGATGGTGATGGCATTGTAAGCTACGACAACCGTTTTTTGGGAAAATAGAAAACCCAGTGCATAATGGAATCCTTGTACCTGGTCAAGGGAACTTTCTAAAAAAAATTAATCTGCTTATAATTGAAACGGCGGTTCTAGAAGCCACAGTTGACGAGGGATTACTGTACTGTCTTTACTCGAGTCTAAGACACCATGGATTCTAAGAGACACTTTGATTTAATACAACAAGTAACCTGTAAGGCCTGCACCCCTCCCTCTCTCAAAACAAGCAACCTTGGCCTTGTAAATGACTGCTGCCTGTGTACCAACAGATGAAGCTGTTTTTACCATTAATAAATTATGCGTTAAGAAGTATGCAGTGATTGTGGTTCTCGCACACAGAATTATGTCTTCTGGATTTCAGATTCACAATCCATCTAATAATTCTTAATTCCACACTAAAAAACTTGCGACAAGCGTTTCATGTTTATTTTTGTTCCTAACCTAACCTCGTATAACACAACCATATTTAAGCAGATCAAACTTCAAAACAGACATTTTATAACTGAGAAGGCTATTTTTGTGAACAAATATAATCATAAACATGTGTTTACACATGCCTTTTTTAATATTTTTAGGCTTGCATCACTGTAAATAACAGTTTCTCACCAACTGCTCTGTTCTGATTGGACACTGCCACACAAGTTTTACTTAAAATATAAAATATAACTATTTCTTTTAACACAGAAGGTAACCCCAACATCGCCCATGACCTCCTAAGTTCAATTGGGAAACAACGCATAATTTAATGCTTAATTTTTCTCTTGCAAACCCAGCAACAATCTTTTGACAGTGACAGTACAGTGGAACCCGCTTATAAGGTTCCCGTCTATAATGCAGGATTTTTCTGGTCCCTACGGTTCTTCCATAAGAACAATAATAAACGTTCCCGGAAATAAGGTTTTCAGTTTCCCGCGAATAATACACACTGTTTCACAACTGAAAGTATTTCATTACATACTCACACGTTTTGTTTACATTAGTACGGTATTTTCTTGATTCGTAAACGCCATAGAGTAACCACCATCAAGCGGTTACACTTTGAGATTCTCTGGCTAGGCACTGAAGCACAGTGTGCACAACATAGTACGTCTGGAATACTAAAGATGTCGCCAGCGGTCACATTTGCACACACAAATATGGTGTGCTTTACTTGTATGCATTCATCTATGGAATCATACCGCCTGTTAATTTTTTTACGCGAATGTAAATGGATGAAAGTGGTTAATATTTACGTAGTCTGTTAATGTTTACGTAGTGAAAATTAATTTGTCGTTGAAACAGTTTAAGTAAACATTAAAATGAGTGCCTCTAAGAAAAGACAGACATTTCATTAGCGGAAAAGTTAAATTTAATCAAGCACGTGGACAGTAATCCCGGTAGAACATGAAGAGCAATTGCTCGTGATTTGGAAATCCCAGTGACTACTCTGAACCGAATCGTTTCAAATAGGGACACAATCATAAAAGAATGCTCCACGCGATCAATCACTGTGAAGAAGATACGCTGTGGGAAATACGAAGAGGTTAACGAGAGGCTGCTAGAGTGGTTTAGGCAAGTGCGTTCCCAAAATGTGCCTGTAAATGGAACAATTTTGCGAGAAAAGGCAACGGAAATAGCCTTGAGATTAGGTGTAGACAATTTCACTCCTTCAAATGGCTGGATCGATAGGTTCAAGAAATGCACCGGTATTGTGTACAAGACGGTAAGTGGCGAGGGTGCTAGTGTTGATGAGTCTGTCACAGACGACTGGAAAACGACTGTGCTTCCATTTATTTTGCAAGAATATGCTGCAAAAGATATTTTCAATGTGGATGATTGTGCACTTTTTTTTAACTTGCTTCCCGATAAAACATTTTCTTTCAAAGGAGAAAAGTATGTAGGTGGCAAACGATCAAAGGAAAGAGTAACAATTTTGCTGGGAGCAAACATGGATGGCAGCGAGAAGCTCCCTCCTCTCGTGATTGGAAAGGCAGCAAAACCCAGGTGCTTTAAAAACATCAAAACTTTGCCCTGCAGGTCGAAAGTAATCGGAATGCCTGGATGACCTGCAAAAATTTTCCTTCAGTATCTACATTTTCTGGATGCTAAAATGGGTGTTCAGAACAGGAAAATCATTCTTTTCTTAGATAACTGTTCTGCACATCCAACAGAAACAAGTGTACTCCGGAATATCCGTATTGAGATCTTGCCACCAAACACTACAGCATGTCTGCAGCCTATGGATCAAGGCATCATTAAGAATTTCAAACATCATTTCAGATCACGCCTCTGTAAAACACTCCTCCGTGATCTCGAGGCTAAGAAGCCTCTTAAGAAAATCAGTTTGCTGACAGCAATGCACATGACTGCTGCATCCTGGACATCCATGCCACAGCCAGTTATCGCCAACTGCTTTAGGAAAGCAGGCTTCACACATGCTTCAGTGTCATCCACAACANTGTCTGCAGCCTATGGATCAAGGCATCATTAAGAATTTCAAACATCATTTCAGGTCACGCCTCTGTGAAACACTCCTCCGGGATCTCGAGGCTAAGAAGCCTCTTAAGAAAATCAGCTTGCTGACAGCAATGCACATGACTGCTGCATCCTGGACATNGATCTCGAGGCTAAGAAGCCTCTTAAGAAAATCAGCTTGCTGACAGCAATGCACATGACTGCTGCATCCTGGACATCCATGCCACAGCCAGTTATCGCCAATTGCTTTAGGAAAGCAGGCTTCACACATGCTTCAGTGTCATCCACAACAACAGGTGATGAAGTTGAGATGATAGTGCCATCAGATGAGTGGGATACCCTTCAAGAGAGACTCCAATTCTCATCCACCTTTGACGAATATGTTTCTGTGGATGATGAAGCATTGCCTTGCCATTCGTCTACCGTTGAAGAACTGTGCCAATCGACAGAACCATCGAAACAAGTAAGTGAAGACGATGACAAAGAAGAAGACACTGTGGTGAAAGTGACTCATTCGCAAGCTTCAGAGTCTTTAGACATCTTGAGAAACTTTGTTGCTTCCCAGTCTAATGTACCTGAACATGTGATGCAGTCTATTTTCCATTTAGACCATTTTTTTACTGATTCAAGGAAATACAACCAAGAGGCAAACTACCATTAAGGATTTCTTCAGTAAATGACTGTGAATTTATAGTTTTTGGTTACTTGTAAACTGTATGTATTTTGCAACCAGAATTCAATTGTTTGTTAACTAATATTCTAAGTTGTGCAACAAGCAGACAAAGTTTCATATGAGATTGATAACCTAACTTTTTAAAAAATTGTTGAATAAAGTCTGATTTGTTAAGTACTGTAGGCCTAACTAATATTGTTCCAACCCGGAGAGAAACTTCCATAAAACATTTTACATTCCGTATTTTGCTTGTAGACAATTTTGTGTGCTTTCGTACCAGGAGACAAACTGCCACGAACAATTATGCTTGTTTAGCATGTACTGTAATCTTTTGCTCATTTACCAATTTTATGATTTTGCAACCAGGAGATAAACTTTCATAAAGGATTATGCATTTAAAATAATATATTTGTTTTATTCATTTTATAAAGTTGTGTGTTTATTACGGTGCATAATTTTATATCTTTTGGTGTCCAGTTTCTTGAATTTTTGTGTTTCCCTCTTATAGTGTTTTCCTGCTTATAGTGTCACTTTCTTGTGGACCCCTGAATAACCTTACAAGAGGGTTCGACTGTAACAGTAACAGTTTAAACTCATAAAATTTTCTGTTCATACAAAGATTTCTCATGTAATTAACTTTATTTTGCTTCTGATTTCTTGTGCAATGTTAATTTATTTAGTCCCATCCCTTTTTGTGTGCAACATAATATTATTTCTCTTATCCTCACTGCATTTGTACATCTTTTACATAACTTCTGTAAAACATCACAGATTAACTGGTAACATTATTGGATATCACTTCCCACGGTGTGGTGAGTGTGTCCCAATCAATTGTAGTTACAAGTGTGACTGACCGCTAGATCTCTCCTGTGTCCACTATTTTATTACAGTCAACTGTCATTTCTTAGACCCCTGAAATAGTTACTCTCTCAAAATAGCCCCTTTTTTGGCTACCATGAAAAAAAATTTACTGAAAAGATTTTTCCAGTAACAACCCCATCAAAATAACAACACTTTTCCTGGAAACCATGAGAAATCTTAGAATCAAAAGTTTTCTGTCATTTTTTTATACTGACATTTGTTGAATATGCTGGTGAATGTAAGACACCATTGATTGTAAGATGGGACCCATTTTCAGATTTCAAAAAGTTGCAAAAGACGTGCATCTTAGAAGTGAGCAAAATATTAAATATGGTAGTATCTTTACTGAAGGCAGCTCTGTAATCTCACACCAGCAAATTTTACAACATTTGAGCAGTTCTAGTGGCCAAACCTCAATCCTTATGGATGACTTTTTTCTCATGTAATGAGATAGGGAACTTTGTTTTCAAAAGTTTTTTTTTAATGTAAGCCAAACAAATTTTCACAGAACACGAATACAAAGAAACAGTAGCATTACTACACTTTGTAATGCTGCAGGCTCTCTCTTTATAATTCCTGCTGTAAGTGAGCTCATGCTTTACATTGAATCCATCTCTGATGTAGCAATGATGAGGAGAAACATTCAGTTTCTAGTTACTAAAAATGCAGGTTGGAAGCACCACGAATCTTCTCTGTTCATCAGGTGTTACTTGTTTTTTACTATACTAAGTAAGTGAAACTCTGTTTGGCTTCTTTTTGCCCAAAATAAAGTTAAGCTACCAACTAATATATCCAAATACAGTAGATGGTAGGCACAGGCGGTGATAAATTATTTGAAGTTAAATACCTCCACTTAACATGATTTTATTCCACTTAGACAAATGCTGAGTATTCATGTTTGCTCAGGGACCTCATTTATGTTGCAACACTGACACGAGTAATGGCCATAATTTGGCAAGTTGTTACCTGGAATTTCAAGTAGGTCAAATTTTTAACTGTGCTGTATCTATCTTCTAAATATTTGTGTAATTGCTTGACGCTACACCACTCCTCAGGGCGCCAATTTAACTTGACGGCGCTAATGTTGTGCGCCAATTTAACTTGACGCTATTCCCCACCTGTGGCACACAAGAGTGGTTCATAGGGTCGGAGTTAATTCCTTCACGCACAGACTATAAGGTACCTGAAGGTTGAGGGTATTTCAATAATGTAGTCTTTTGGTGTTTCATTTAACTGGATAAATATATCGTCTCGAGTTATAAAAAAACATATAGAAACACTTACGAGGTGCGGTACTCTAATTGGGCTACTTGTATTAACTGGGGGCAGGTCGTGGTGGAGGGGGGGTTTCTTTGGACGGCGACTTGATACTTAACTCTGCTGTTGGCGCTGGTATGTGTCTGCGGTGGGTGAGCTCCGGCGATGTGGGCGGCCTTGGCAAAGGCCCGCATTTGCTGCCGTCTCACTGGACTGCTGTTCTACTGAGGTACTGTTGTCGCCGGGGGTCCGATGTGCCTGGCGCGGCTGCTCTCTCTCTGCGCGGCGATATGCAACTCTTCTGCTTGAAGGTCTACTGATTACTCCTCTGACTCTCGAACTAACCTCTCGGCTCGGTAATAAAGAACTGTAACTCCCACCTTCCCGCAATGATTCTTATATGCTCCCTAGCCTCTCTCCCTAATTGTCGGCACGTGTCGCCTTCTTTGTGGCGAGGAGGGCGGTGGTAGGAAACAGAACAAAGCATTTCAGAAAACGTGCCCTGGTTCCTGAAGGTTGGGGGGGGGGAGGTGACACCCTTTCCATAGCTTACTCTGTCAGCTATTTCTCGGTGCGTATATTTTGACTTCAGGCAAAATACACATGATTATCTTGTGATATCTCGGCATTCAACAAATCTCACGGGCTTGCTAGAGGAAGGGGGGTGGACTACGCAGCAGGACACGTTTAATAGCCAGCACGCGCATCTTTCTCGGTTTGACCTTTCCCTGCGGTGATTGGAATTGGCACGTGTCTCTCTAAGCCCCTACACTGGTTATGCCTGCCGGGGGGGGAAGGGTTGGGTGGCAGCGCCGCGCTAATACTCCTAATCCGTCACACATCGACAAAAAACATTGACACGAGACAAAAAATGATTAAATTTGTCAATTGTCATCCAAATGTTGAGAAATCAAGAGTAATTTTTAAAGAATGATGCTTTGTGCCTATATTATTTCTCTCCTGCTAATTCACTTGGATGATAATACTCACATACAGTGGGGTCTTCATTATACGTTAGTCTCGGGACCGTCACAGTAACGGTTGAGAGAATAGACTGATAATAGGAACCCCCCCCCCCTTTTTTTTCACAAAAGACACAACAGATACTAGCGATAATAATGTATACGATATTTAGCACTATATTTTAAACAGGGAGCAATCAATATAAGTATGTACAGCACATTATGTATTTGATATTAAATATTGTAGACTTCTGTTTATTATGTTGATAAAATAACAAAATTGAATACAGTACTATTACGTATATGTTTAGTAGTATAATCCTTCCTAAAAAAAAGTCTGTAATTTTCCTTTGTTGTAATACTCCACTGGCTTTTGTTGCTACANTAGTAGTATAATCCTTCCTAAAAAAAAGTCTGTAATTTTCCTTTGTTGTAATACTCCACTGGCTTTTGTTGCTACACAGTGTTGCGTATCTTACGTAGGAGTAATATCTGAGTGTATCATCCTCTTCTTCTTCACTTAAACATTCTACCTCNTTGCGTATCTTACGTAGGAGTAATATCTGAGTGTATCATCCTCTTCTTCTTCACTTAAACATTCTACCTCCTGTGCTGCACTTAATACAAGTTCATCATCATTTAATATTTCAAAGCCTCCGTCTAATCTGTCAATTCCCAGCCATTCACTTACTTCACCTATTGATGTGTTTTCTCCACCTGGAATCCCTTGACACAGAAGTATAATTTCCTCATAATTTTCAGATTCGTGTATGGCTTCATTCTCATTTACAGTCTTAGGCCACAGTTTGTTCCAGCCCCTTTTTTGATGTTTCTTCTGGTATATCTTGCCAGGCTTCAGCAACATTAAAAATTGTGTCTTTAATAGTGTATGACCTCCAAAACTGCTTTACACTTATTAATTCATCCCCAACGCAAACAACGTTTTGAATAAAGCATTTTCAATAACGTTGCTTCATGCTTTCAATAATACCTTGATCCATGGGCTGAATTAGTGGGGTAGTGTTAGCAGGCAAAAAGGGGCATGTAATTTTTCCATCATCACTTTGTAAGTCATGAGAAGGATGAGTTGGTGCATTGTCCATTAATAACATGGCTTCTTCAAGCAATCCGATAGATTTTAAATGTGATTTTACATTTGGCACAAACATACTGTGGAACCACTCATTAACTATATCCTGGCTCATCCAGGCACTTTTTTTTTATAGACGTTTAAATTCATATTTTTGAAAGCTCGAGGCTTTTTAAATTTTCCAATGATTAGTAAAGGAAATCTATGTCTTCCATTTGCATTCGCACACGCCATAACAGTTATGTTGTCTTTTTGCATTTTAAAACCAGCTGCAGATTTTTCCGATAAGGAGGCTAAGGTTTTCTTGGGAAGTGCTTTCCAATTTAGACCAGTTTCATCACAGTTGTAAACCTGCTCTCTGACCAAATTTCTATCTTTTATTTCTTTCATTAATTTTTCCCGATATTCTACAATGAAAGTATCATCAGCACACTTAGTTTTTCACCTGATATGTCCAACTGCCTTATGCCATGTCAACCCTTAAATTTATCCAGCCAACCTATACTAGCCTTAAATGAAGGATCCCCATCAAGCTTCTTGTTCATCTCGATAGCTTTAGCCATTATTATGGGCCCAGAAACTGGTATCCCCTGACTGCAGGCTTGAATGAACCACTGATACATTAATGTATCCAGTTGGTCCAGTTTTGCTGGCTTCATCGTTTTTCTTAGTTTGACATCTCCGTCTGTCATTTGCATTTTTGAAACATGACTTTCGATTTTATCTGCATCTTTCTTAATATCATTTACTGTCGTCCGCCCGATTCCATATACAGTAGAACCTCGCTAATCCGTCCCATATGTACTGTATAAAATAAAATAAAACATTTATTTACACATTAGTTTTAATTAAAATTCACAAAAATAAAAAAAAATTATTATGGCAGGTTTTAAAAATTATGTAAGTATGTATGTGCATAAATGTGTACGAAATTAAAACAATTCACTAATGACGAAAGAAATCGGTAATGCTCGTCTGTTTAGATGATGACAATCTAGATTTTGCCGCGATCTCTCTCCATTTCCTCACCCACAATATATCCATTGGTGTGGAAGACACATTCTGCTCGATGTACTGAAGTACCGTGTCGAAAGTCTTCTTTGCGTCTGCATGTGATACATGGCCAGGCAGAGCTTCACTATCATCGTCATCTTCGTCCTTCTCGCTGTCGTCTGTAGTTTGTGTTATGGCAGAGATGATTTGGTCGTCATCAAAGTCCTCTTCCGTACAATCTGAGTCTACATTGTTTATCCACGCACATGCGTCAGTGGATTGAATTTCTGGGTGTAATATTTGAATTTGTTCCGCAATCGCTGGAGTGTCATCGTCATCGTTTTGATGATCCTCTATCTCCATTGTCAGCCAAAGTTTCCGCCAAGATTTTTTGAGCGTTGAACTTTCTAATTCTGCCCAAGCATCAGCAATCGTATAAATGACATCTTTAATATTTATTGTTTTCATAGCTTCAAAGAGATTGCTGCCTTCTTCGGTCTTTTCTAATATTGATCCAATATTTTTTCGGCGATATCGTCTCTTCAGCCACTCGAACACACCTTGATCCATAGGTTGGATCAGAGAAGTAACGTTAGCAGGAAGAAATACAGCTTTAATTTCTCCCTTTACCAGTTCATTTTCAGACGGATGAGACGGTGCATTATCCAGCAACAGTATAGCACGTGGAGGAAGATTTTTAGCTTTTAAATTTTTTTTTTACTTGAGGAATAAACTGTTCAAAAAACCATGTTTTGAAAAGGAAGCAGTCCATCCAAGCGGATTTTTTATTTCGATAGTAAGCCGGTAGTGATGACATATTAATATTTTTGAAAGCCCTTGGTCTTTTAGATTTCCCTATTATAAAAAGGGGCAATTTATGACATCCGCTAGCATTGCTACATGCAGCAATAGTCAGCCTGTCCTTAGCAAGTTTCATGCCTTTTACAGCTTCTCCCTGTGCAGCCAGCGTTCTTGTTGGTAGCATCTTATAATTTAACCCTGTCTCATCAATGTTATACACTTGATCAGGAGTTAAATTATTTTCCTGGACCAAAGACTCGAACTTAGAAACGAATCCAGTTGAAGCTGTCTTATCAGCAGACAGTTTCTCGCCTGAAATGATTACATTTCTGATGCCATGGCGTTTCTTCCAGCGATCTAGCCAGCCTTCACTAGCTGTAAACTTGTCATCTTCTCCCAATTTTTTAACTAAGGTAACGGCCTTTTATTTTAAAATTGGGCCAGATAATGGAGTTCCTTTTCTTCTTTCTTGCTCAAACCATAACCACAAAGCATTATCTAAAAGTTCAGATTTCGGAAAGTTTTCTGAACTTTCAGACATTTTTCATTCATAATCAACAGTGCCTGGCTTTGTAGATCTTTTTTATTTTTTCTCCAGTCTTTCACTGTAGACACTCCCACTTCACTTGCAACTTTCTGTAGAGATTCTCCTTTGTCTAATCTTGCAAGAACTTCTAATTTCTCCTCCAAAGACAGTGTGATATGTTTACTTTTCTGTGTTGCCATAATGAATGTTTATAAAAGCTCGCAGTTAGCCGGACACACTAAACCGTTAGAATAAAAGAGCTCGATAATGCACTCGTGAAAACTCAAAGGTCTACTGAGCTTTTGTTTACGTTAGTGACTGAAAATCGGGAAGGGCGCAGGCGCGTGGACCCGCCACCACCTCATGCCTGACCTCAGTCAGATGGCACTCCTGACTAGCCGGACTAACCGGAGAGTCGGACTAGCGGGGGACGGTTTAGCAGGGTTCTACTGTAGCGGAGCGATACTCTTTACGCAGTCGTTTTATAATTGTAAGTTTTTGAGAAAGTCCCAATACAACACGTTTCTGTTTCTCAGACATTTTTAAACACACTACACTTTGACAACTGACTGTAGGAATGGGAGGGCGGATAAGTGTCCAGGAATTCCGGTAGGGTGGTGAGGAAGATGGAACGATTCTACGAAGTACATATGTAGGTTGTACATAAACAACAAACGTGAGTCATTTGCATTCTGCACTGCACAGAATGTGTTTTTACTGAATATTCATTGACAAAAGTATGTATTAGAGTACAGTATACGTATTGTTCAACTCAATAATTTGCTTAATTTGATCTAATATGAAGCAAGAAAAAAGTTATTTCATTTTTAGTTTATTAAGTTTGTTTTTTGTATCCAATTTTATTATTTTACTTGTCTAGTCAGTTTACTGACGGTTAACAGAAACTCACGGTTAAAAGGGGTTAACCGAGACTCCACTGTATTTGTAAGAAATTTTATTTGAAGCACTAATGTATAATGGATGCTGTAAAAAGAAACACTGGTAGATGAGGTAGCCTTAAAAAGGCTATCTGATCTTGAGTTTAATTCACAAATCTTAGCGCAAGTACTCATACTTTGACTCGAACAAACATCAGATTTCAAACTGTATAATGATATTGGATATGATGTAAGTAATTATAAGATAGCATTGCATTCATGTATGTGTTCCTCATCTCATGTGTAAGGATTGATTCAGGGTGCCGTGGCAGCTACATATCGTGCTATTAGCCAGAGTCCTCGTGCCCCCCACTTGGGACCAGTTGTCATGTCGGAATTGGCACGTCGCCGCCGCAAATCTCGCCCTAAATCTTCAACGGAAGTGTGACAATACTGAAGAGTGAGAAGTTGTCATTACCAATTTGTGGCTGTCACTTCTGTCCCTCGCTGCTGGAAGTACGAAAACTACAGCGAGGGATTGTCATCAGAATCAAAGCACTCTGTGATGTGTATGTTACAGATCACTTTGGCTTTACTATATTGTGATTTTCTGACTAGTTTGTAAGTGAAAGTTGAACATGCTCCAAAGCTGCTTTGTGTTCTGTGATAATTTTATTAGAGGTGTGTGAGAAGGACTTTTTCAAGTTCGAGACAAGATCAAGAGAGAGATAAAAAAAATTTCAAGAATTTAGACAGGACCAAGATTTTTTGTAAAGAATATGCTACTCTGGTGTTATTGCAGTTTGCCTCAATGGACAAGTTATTTTTTTTTTATATCCATAAACATGTAAATGGCATTAATTTTTAACTCATTATAATTTTTATTTAATTCACAAAAACAGTTTTTCTGAAAAGTAAAAGTAATTTTAATGAAACTGCGTGTTTACGCTTAATATTTTTAATGCAAATGAGCTTAGAGATATGCAAATAGACAAAACTAGATAAGACTTCACCCCTAACAGCTGTCCTTCCAAATGTGCACATCTGATTTTCCATGTGTAGTTGGGTGCAAAATGTCACACAAAATAACATCATATTCTCTAGCTGGTGAACTGAAAACAGTAATCCTGTTAAAAAAANTGGGTGCAAAATGTCACACAAAATAACATCATATTCTCTAGCTGGTGAACTGAAAACAGTAATCCTGTTAAAAAAAAATAATAGATAAAAGTAAAAATCTTTAAACCCACTCATTAGTCACAGCACGGAACAGCACCACTCTGTCAAGCACATCGCAGGTGGAATGGTGTTTTTAGTGTATTGCTTTCACAATGCTTGTCCTTTTCCTTTGCTCACTTCCTGTCACCCTTGTCAATGTCACTGTTGATAATTCTCTCTGGCACAGCAGGGTGGCACCTGTGCCTTTGTGAAAGAACAGCTCAACATTCACACTCACTAGGCAGAGTGCAGAGTTCTTGCTCCAAATAACCACAGTTGCCATGTGAGCCAGCCCAACTCTATGACTAAGCGNACTAGGCAGAGTGCAGAGTTCTTGCTCCAAATAACCACAGTTGCCATGTGAGCCAGCCCAACTCTATGACTAAGCGATAAGAACTGCTGCGCTTAAAAAGGATTATAGAATCAGGATACTGGTACTTAAAACCATCCATGCTGACTAATGAAGGTGAAATCTTGAAACTTTAGTGATTGCAAAATTATCTCGAGACAAAATCGAGAATTTTTTATCTCAATTATTTCTTGATATTGCTGAGACTCGCACATCTCTAATTTTTATTCCTTGTGGCATATTTGCAGTACTGAATGTAAAAACATGTAGCCGTAATGATTGTGGAAAGCTTTATTTATTAGGTGCATATTAAAATATATAATTACCAAGCGTACATAGTCGTAGGTTTTAAAGAATGGCTCCTGCTGAAATGAATAAATCCCAGCACCTACTGTAAGAAAAACTGTGTTGAAAATGTCATGTGCTTTTTTGTTACCCTATTGCTTTCAGTCGCACAGTAACTATATTGCAATTTTTGTTTTTATTTTGTAAAAATTTTGGGGAGCAGCAAGAAACTTGAGCACTTCAAAAATATGTATTATGTTGGTTCACTCAGCATTACTATGGGTAATGAATAATAGGCATGATGTGAATGCATTGGGCAACTACATATGATTGTATATCAATTTGTATTTAGCACCAGCAGTGTTGACAAATATTTGCACAATTTTAAATAAAATAGTAAATAGTAATCAGGCCATAAATTAAACTTTTTCAATTTTATATTTGATGTTTGATTAGGAAAGGTTTATCAGCTGACTAATGTACAAAAATGCATTATTTTAAAGTTGTTTAGTTCTTAACCCACTAAAATAAAATCAGGAAAGCACTCCTGCACATATTTTGTAGAACTGCAGTAAACTATTACTCAGTTTACACAAGATTTTTCAGTCATTCCAATCTATGCATGCCATCAAATTGTACCATATTTTCATATCCTTGAGAATGTACACTTTGCTCACTTTGTATCATCATTGTTGTGGGTCTTCCAATGTTCTGTGTTTAGCTACAAATATGTCCGTAAATCTGGTGCATGCTGGGTAAAAACTGCTGATGGCAGAACAATTTTAAATTTGAATGTGTAAAAATGTTGCAGCTCATTTAAATGAGCAATTTATATAGCTGCACTTTTGTGTATGTGCTTGAATTACTTTCGTAATTATTTCTGAACTTTTCTGTAAATTAAATTTGTGCTTCCTATTTAATTAGTGTTACCTTGCAGATAATGGTAGCAAAATCTATGGCGCGCGTTTCTTTCTTTCTTTCTTCTAACAATAGTTTATTTAGAAAGTTATCTTATTATTTAGTATTTTTTAACAGATTAAAATAATATGAATACAGGCTTCAATTTCTTAGTTTATCAAAATTGTTTTGAAAACAAACGTTTATTATTTTCATTCGTGAAATCTTGGAGAAATAGCAGTGACGCATCAGATTTTCTCTATGCTAAAGAAAAATCCTTATTTTGGTACAAGTAAACTTGCACCTTAGGAAATAACTAATTGGATTCCTTGTATATATATGTCTGTTGACACAACTNTTTTGGTACAAGTAAACTTGCACCTTAGGAAATAACTAATTGGATTCCTTGTATATATATGTCTGTTGACACAACTCATATGCTTATGTTTAAACACATTCTGCTTCATCATACCTGTATGAATGGACTTAAAAGGGAATAATTCTTCATCTCTTACATCACTCAAATTTCTTCATCTTGTTACATCATNCCTGTATGAATGGACTTAAAAGGGAATAATTCTTCATCTCTTACATCACTCAAATTTCTTCATCTTGTTACATCATTCAGATTCATAGCGCAATTTTTTAAGCTTCAGAGTACAGATATATGCAGGTAAAGCAGAGTTTAATGCATTTTTATAATCCTAATGTAAAAGTAATTTTTAATCAACTATTTGACATAGTGTTTATCAGTGGAATGTTTTTAACTTTTATGTGATTTTTACAATGTGTGTGACTGATTCAAAGTTTGTGTTTTAATGTGCCATTTTATTTAAGTATGAGTTTCTGTAACTGTCTCATGTTGGTGGTGTATGATTTTATGGAATTAATCATGGAACTGTTGATGCCATTTTTGTATAGTGGTGTGCACAGTTGCATGCACTGAATTAATTAAGTTTATACTGTGACATAAAACTTTCTTGGCTTTGTCAGCATGTTCATCTTTTGTCCTGTCAACATTCTTGAACGTCATTCTCTAATGTTAGTGTCAGTAGATGGTTTTCATTGTGCATATGTGTTGTGTATTACTTTTAAGGAGGAAACTTAATCTTTTGTCAGGTTTTTTCTCCAACATCGTAATACATATTGTGCTGTTATTTGTTGCTGCGTTTGTGCTCATTGTACAGTTACCAGTGTTGTGAAGAATCAAGAAATGAGCTCACTACAGTTCTCCTAGTTTCCAAGCCCATANCTCATTGTACAGTTACCAGTGTTGTGAAGAATCAAGAAATGAGCTCACTACAGTTCTCCTAGTTTCCAAGCCCATGAAATCATTGTAAAAACAAAAAAATTAATTGTTAACTATTTTGTACAGTGTTAAAATTAAAAGCATATTAGCTTTAATTTTAAAATTATTTTAGTTTACTGTAGATAATGAAAAACATGACTATAAAGCAAAAGAATAATTATTGTGGATGTACAAAGTAATTTTAGAAAAATTAAAATAAATAAACTGTAAAATTATTAATGATGATGTAGTACTTTTCCTATTTCAATGTGGGCTTGTGAAGGGNCTCATTGTACAGTTACCAGTGTTGTGAAGAATCAAGAAATGAGCTCACTACAGTTCTCCTAGTTTCCAAGCCCATAAAATCATTGTAAAAACAAAAAAATTAATTGTTAACTATTTTGTACAGTGTTAAAATTAAAAGCATATTAGCTTTAATTTTAAAATTATTTTAGTTTACTGTAGATAATGAAAAACATGACTATAAAGCAAAATAATAATTATTGTGGATGTACAAAGTAATTTTAGAAGAATTAAAATAAATAAACTGTAAAATTATTAATGATGATGTAGTACTTTTCCTATTTCAATGTGGGCTTGTGAAGGGNAATTAAAATAAATAAACTGTAAAATTATTAATGATGATGTAGTACTTTTCCTATTTCAATGTGGGCTTGTGAAGGGCAGTATGAAGTAGGCTTGTGAAACATTTGTTCACACAGGTATGGAATACAGGCCAGAGTGGCAAACTTAACTACAGGAGAATCTTACTAAAATGACTCCTCACTGTTATCAGAAATAGGGTCATTGAGAGTCAAATGCTGCAGATATTTTGGAAAATTTTGGACTGAATTTGACTAATCCCCAACCTCTATACCTCAAAATTTGCAATTTTTTTGCATTAAGTTTATGTTCATTTGTCTCTAGTGCAAAAATTATACATATTTTTAATATAATTTTAAATTTATTCTAATAGGAATAAACTGATTTCCCAGAAGGTCATATAAAAAACCACCAAGCACCCATAACACACAGCACGTGCCAAGTTTGAGTTATTAATTACTGAAAGTTGTAAAGAAACAAGTTTTAAGAAAGACTGTGTTTATTTGTGTCTGTCTCAAAAATTACCAGTTTTTAAAATGAAATAATAATATTTATTTCAATGATGTGTTGAAAAGGTTTGATTGCCGTGAAGTAACATTGCCACCATAGACTAAGAATTGCTTCACACGTATTGGACTTATCGAGGGAGGGGAGGGTGGCTGCCGCAAACTGATTGTGTACTCCATCAATAATCTGCCAAGTGCCTACTGGCCACACCCATGAAATATTTGGATCCCTGCCCCTCCCTTTCTCCAACGCTATCCAGGCACAAACAAACACACCCACCGATTGCTGGCATGTTCAGTATTAATTTTTTATATATATATATAGACACACACACACACAGGGTGATTCTAAAATCGTGGGACAAACATTGAGGGGTGGTAGAGCTCACTAAAACAAACAATTATTGTATAGGAATATATGGGCGGGAGTGATGCGTTGAGGCACAAACACAAAAATAACACATGAAACGCAACACAGTGTTTATTTACAACGTCGCCGCTAAATGCTTTTTACAGCAATGTTTATAATAATTGCTCAAAATTGCTACCACCGACAGTAATGCAAGCTTGGTAGCATCGGTGGAGTGGTGCTGATGCAACAGGTCACTGGCACACCGATTGACTGCCCTCAACTATCGCCACCATTGTCAGCCAATCACATCCATATGTAGAGGTCGTCAAGCATGCGTGACCGTTGGTGGATGCATTTCCAGCAACTGTTTTAACATTTTCTGAACGGAATCACTCGTTGTGTATGCTGCTAATGAAAATGTTATGTTTCTGTTAATGTGTTATGTTTTTGTGTTTGTGCCACAACGCGTCACTTCCGCCCATATATTCCTATACAATAATTGTTTGTTTTAGTGAGTTCTACCACCCCTCAATGTTTGTCCCATGATTTTAGAATCATCCTGTATATAGGGATGGGGTCTGTTCGGTTCTTCGGTTCCAATTTGTACTGCTTCTTGAGGTTTGACTGGGAACCAGTTTTAGGTTAATAACTACTTGATTCTCGTTTCTACACAGCAATGGCAAAACTCTGTCGTTACAAAAATAACTACCATATTTACTCATGTATAGNAAAAAAATTAAGGAGTTGTAGTCATATACTGTTTGGGTCGCCCGCCACAATATTTTGGCTTTTAGCACCGCGAGTTATTTAACTAAAGTATTTTCCAAACATATCACAATCACCACATATTAATGTAAAAAACGAATAATTTGTTACATATTTATTAATCTTAAATAAATTTTATTAAAGTTTATCTATATACAGTAAATCTTATCTTCACACTTTGTTATTGTTCAATTCTTCCATAGGGTAAATAAAAAATTTATGGAATTTTACCTGCATTGGTTTAATGAAGTTGCAAGCAAAAGGCAAGTATTCAAAATAGAACCGAATACTGGAACCAATATTTAAATTGTAGAATCTGACCGGAACCAATATTTTTTGTTATTCGACCCATCCGTAATATTTATGTGTACACAAATGCATACACCACTGCAGTGGACATTTTCATGTGTCTGCAGATATTGTTACCATCTTAATACAGTGGACAAATGTTACTTTAGCGCTACTCTGCCAAAATCAAATGCACAAATCACTTCAACATACAAAAAAAATTTCCTTGTATTTACAGTACTGTATGCAGTTTATGTTATTTAAACAATGTGTTTCATCGTTAATGTTTTTTGCCTAAGGTGATTACATGGTGCTATTTTATTTATTGAGTATAGTCTATCTCATCTTAGAATTACACTTTTTGACTCGTCATGTAGAAGTAGCAACCTGTAAAAAGACAGAAATTTCCTTCCGCCGCCAAGTGGTTTCCACCTTCCTGTCGAAACATTTTATCTGTAATGACAGATGTTGATGGGACATGAAGCCCTACCTACAACAAAACATGTTGCCAAGATGGTCACACATAGACAATAAGAAAATGATTGATTTTGCTGTAGAAAATTTTTATAATTGCTACAGACATAAGTTGATTGATATCCATAGTTTATTCATTGAAAATGTTTAACAAGTTGAAGCTTTCTTTCCCAGAAAACAGACATAATACATCCTAACGCACATGGAAAATTAGGTATACATTATGATTTTAGTTTGATTTGCGATGTAAATAAATATGTTCATAATATTGATACATGATAGTTGTGCGGTACTGTGCAAAGTTGTACGGTAACAAGGTTTCAATTTGTGTCAGGTCGGGGACAACCGGTGATGAGTAGAGCTCTTAGTGAGGTGGAGTTTGCAATAGCTGGCGCTTGGCTTTAATTGATCCCTTGGGAAGGGCTGGATGGGTNGAAAAAATTTCTGGGGTGCGTGCTATACACAAAAAAAATTAAGGAGTTGTAGTCATATACTGTTTGGGTCGCCCGTCACAATATTTTGGCTTTTAGCACCGCGAGTTATTTAACTAAAGTATTTTCCAAACATATCACAATCACCACATATTAATGTAAAAAAAGAATAATTTGTTACATATTTATTAATCTTAAATAAATTTTATTAAAGTTTATCTATATACATTNTGTTACATATTTATTAATCTTAAATAAATTTTATTAAAGTTTATCTATATACATTAAATCTTATCTTCACACTTTGTTATTGTTCAATTCTTCCATAGGGTAAATAAAAAATTTATGGAATTTTACCTGCATTGGTTTAATGAAGTTGCAAGCAAAAGGCAAGTATTCAAAATAGAACCGAATACTGGAACCAATATTTAAATTGTAGAATCTGACCGGAACCAATATTTTTTGTTATTCGACCCATCCCTAATATTTATGTGTACACAAATGCATACACCACTGCAGTGGACATTTTCATGTGTCTGCAGATATTGTTACCATCTTAATACAGTGGACAAATGTTACTTTAGCGCTACTCTGCCAAAATCAAATGCACACATCACTTCAACATACAAAAAAAATGTCCTTATATTTACAGTACTGTATGCAGTTTATGTTATTTAAACAATGTGTTTCATCGTTAATGTTTTTTGCCTAAGGTGATTACATGGTGCTATTTTATTTATTGAGTATAGTCTATCTCATCTTAGAATTACACTTTTTGACTCGTCGTGTAGAAGTAGCAACCTGTAAAAAGACAGAAATTTCCTTTCGCCGCCAAGTGGTTTCCACCTTCCTGTCGAAACATTTTATCTGCAATGACAGATGTTGATGGGACATGAAGCCCTACCTACAACAAAACATGTTGCCAAGATGGTCACACATAGACAATAAGAAAATGATTGATTTTGCTGTAGAAAATTTTTATAATTGCTACAGACATAAGTTGATTGATATCCATAGTTTATTCATTGAAAATGTTTAACAAGTTGAAGCTTTCTTTCCCAGAAAACAGACATAATACATCCTAATGCACATGGAAAATTAGGTATACATTATGATTTTAGTTTGATTTGCGATGTAAATAAATGTGTTCATAATATTGATACATGATAGTTGTGCGGTACTGTGCAAAGTTGTACGGTAACAAGGTTTCAATTTGTGTCAGGTCGGGGACAACCGGTGATGAGCAGAGCTCTTAGTGAGGTGGAGTTTGCAATAGCTGGCGCTTGGCTTTAATTGATCCCTCGGGAAGGGCTGGATGGGTNAGAGCTCTTAGTGAGGTGGAGTTTGCAATAGCTGGCGCTTGGCTTTAATTGATCCCTCGGGAAGGGCTGGATGGGTAGGCTGTCTGCTTTGTACAAAATCTGGTTCGGCAAGGAGAAGCCTCTTGATGGTAGGAGTGAATGCAGTCACAGACTTACCTTTGCCGAGTCTCAGCCGGGGTTGGCTGGTCGAAGCAATCTGCTGGTTTAAGACTGTGGTTCGCATCAGGGCAGCAGATGGCAAGGGCACCCAGTTGCGGTTCGTCTGTGACTGCTGGACTTCAGCTGCTGGTGAGGTGGCGAGCGGTGTCTGATAACTGGAGATGATGTGCTTATGGCTCATGGGGCATGTCTGGGTGATCCCTAGCGGCACTAGCAGATCCAATCATATGTGGACGACGATAGGATGAGCTTCTCCTGGTGCCTTTATGAGCAGACCAAAGATTCCTGTAAGGTGGACTGCGAGGTGAGGCCGTGTCAGTTGTTTGGTGGCTTGAGCTCGCTCTTGGGGGTTAATGAATGTTAAGGTTGAGTCTGGTTAATTGCCGGGAAATTGGCTAGCAGAGAAGACAGCAGCTGCCTTTCAGTCACTCCACTGCGTACCTCCTCTGTGTGTGAATAGCATGGGCGGGTAGATGCTACAGTTTGCTTCCTCAGGGGTGAGGCAGGCGATGGTTCCCTAGCTATGATTTGCCCAGAGTGCTTAAGTCAAGCTTTTGTCAGGCCTCACACTATCCAATGCGGATCTGTACACAGTGAATGGAGTTGGTTAACTGACTCTGGTGGTTTAACCACTTCATCATGTAGTCTTCCTAATAGTGGGCTCTACCATACTATGCATCGGGTACCTCCCAGTACGCTGGTACCACTCAGCGGTGTAGGTTAAATTCGTGATAGGTTGACATCAAGGGTGCTTGTAGACTCTTGGTGTTGGAAGCTGGTCACTGGAAAGTGGTTGATGTCTTCGGAAGGATAGCTTCTCAAGAGGAGGGTAGGCAGAGAGCTTCAGCACAAGGTGTGCTGAGGCGAGCTGCCAGAATGAACTGCCGTTAGCATTAGTTAGCCCCTTTCAATACCAGCGAGATACATGTGTCCCAGGAGAAGTTTATAAATTCCTACTGGGACAGTTTTGGTGCACAGTACAAGGTAAATAATGCTTATCTGTAATTCTGGGGTTAGTCAATATTCGTAGTGTGACAGAACTGCTCAGGAAGCAATATGGCCGGTGTTATCAAACAGAGTGTGAAGGTGTGAAACATCAAGAAAGCAACATCATGGCTTCTGATAAATATAGAAGGTGAGCAAAGTAAAATAAATGTTATGTTTGTTACGTACTGATATCTAGTATCGTATGTAAAAAAAATTATGCAACTTTGATGACTTACAGATTATAAATCATTGTAATATTTGAATGTGGGACACATTTGTCCCATTAGGTACTTTGCTTGAGCTGGTATTATCTCATCAGTCCTATTGAAAGCATTTTCATAATTCTTTTAAAGGTGAGTTGGACTCACTCCTGAAGAAATAAACAAGCTACTTATGAAGAATTTAGATTCAGATGATGATGACATCTCAGCCAGTGTCGAATATGACCCAGATTACAGGCAGGAAGGTTCGGCTGATTCAAATAGTGAAGAAACAGAATCTTCATCGTCTTCTGAAGAAGTAGAAAATGAACAAATTTTGAAGAAACAGTCAGCTGGTTCACTAACAGCTAGCAGCCTGCTGCACTTAAGTTAGTTGGTGTAAGTATGTACATCTAAAATATCAGTTAAACAATAATATGTGCTGACAGGAGTGTTGAGTATCTAAACAAGGAAATTCAAACATTCAAGCATTCTGTAATGAAAAGGACATTGTGCACTGGAAAACAGTAGGGTTCAGTCCACAACAGAATGGATGTGGAGAGAGGTTAAATGAGACATTGTTATCTATTGCCAGATGCTTGCTGTTTGAATCGAGACTTCCTTTTGCTTTTTGAGGAGAAGCAGTAGCTATGGCCTCATTTATTAGGAATTGGTGTCCAAGGCAATTGAGTTGAAAATTCTGTCTGAAGTGTGGAATGATAAATTCTTCTGTAAGAGGAAGTTGATATCAAGGTNAAGGCAATTGAGTTGAAAATTCTGTCTGAAGTGTGGAATGATAAATTCTTCTGTAAGAGGAAGTTGATATCAAGGCTTTTGATTGTGAAGTATGGGCTGCAACAATAAATCATGGCAAGTTGGATAAAGAGCTAAAGGTATGTGTAGGGTTTTAACCAGATGTTAAAGATGTGGAGCTTGAACAGAAACAGAGTGATTTTGTCGAGGGATGTAATTTTCAATAAAAGTGTGTTCCCTTTTAAACATGTGAAAGAAACACCTGCTCCTATTCAAAATGTATGTAAATTTAGAAGTTACAGATGATGGAAAAAATTCATGTGTGAGTGAAAGTCAGAGTGATGACTAAACCAGATTTATTGATGCTAATGTTGTNCAGATGATGGAAAAAATTCATGTGTGAGTGAAAGTCAGAGTGATGACTAAACCAGATTTATTGATGCTAATGTTGTAGAAAATCTCAGTGCTAATATTGTAGAAAATACTTATATTAGTTATGCAGGAAAATTTTTAACTTGGTGATGTTGAAATTGTCAATGTTGAGCCAGTTGTTGATATTAAAACTGTACATTTTGAGCCTGCTGTTATGGTTAGAAGATCAAATAGTCAGAATACCCAAGAAGTCTTCTAATTGCGTGGAGTGTTGTCATTTATCAGAATATTATGACAGTAAAGAACTTTAGACTTAGGAGAGGCATTTAACTGTAAGGAAATTATGTTTTGGAGAAATGCCATGTTGGAGGAGTTAGAGAACTTAGAGCCAAGTAAGACTTTTAAAATTATTAAAAAGCCACCAAAAGCCAATGTAGTTGGGTGTAAATGGGTATGCAGAAAGAAGTATGACAGGGAAAGTAATCTAGAAAAGTACAAAGCCAGACTTGTAGCTCAAGGTCACTCTCAGAAATTTGGAATTGACTATTAGGAAACATATATCCCTGTATTTAGGAGGAATAGTGTGAGGATATTGTTTACATTAGGTGTAGAAATGGATTGGGAGTTGCAGCATTCCTAAATAGTCCTTCAACAGTGCCTGTATACATTAAAATACATTGCTGTGCAGAGATAATGTATAAGGTGATGGATATGTTTGTGAGTTGACTGACAAAGACTGAAATGATTACGTTTTAAATCGAATGGTTGGACTGTACGTGAAACTGTGTGCATCAGACCCTTGTGTGTTTTTATCTCCTTCTGAAAAACTGTTAGTAGGTGTGTTTTTGGATAACTTGATACTAGTGGGAGAAATGCATGCAAACAATAGATTTATAGGGGAATTTGGAGATGTTGAAATGAAAGACTTGGGAAATATTTCAACATTGTTTGGTAGGGAAATTGTTATACTAGACAAAGACTGTGAAGTATGCAGCCTTTCGGGCAGTTGTTTGTATATTCTTGGCTTCTGGGTTGTAGCAGAGTCAAAGTTGTCAAAGTTTTGGTAGACATTACAGTCTTCATCCTCAGGGGTAAATAGCAGTAGTAATCAGTAGGTAACCAATTACTGCTGCTACTTATCCCTGAGGATGGAGACTGCAATGGCTACAACCCAGAAGCCAAGAATATACNGGTAACCAATTACTGCTGCTACTTATCCCTGAGGATGGAGACTGCAATGGCTACAACCCAGAAGCCAAGAATATATAAAGACAAAGACTGCCTCACTGTGAGCCCGTCAAAATACGTTATTGTTTGTGAAAATTGCAGTGCCCATAAANATATAAAGACAAAGACTGCCTCACTGTGAGCCCGTCAAAATACGTTATTGTTTGTGAAAATTGCAGTGCCCATAAAGAATGGCCTGAATGAACCCAAACTCGGAGGATGTGTAGAACAGTGTACCAGCAATAAGTGATTACAATTCCAGAGAGTAGGCCCAACAGCACCCTCTCTTGTGTGCCAACTTCATTCAGTGAAGAGTTGTCAAACGAAGTGAAAGCAAGTGCCATTATGCCTCGTCGATGTCAAAGGACACCATATCAGCATGTGAGTGAGTTCGAATGGGGCAGAATGATCTGTCTCTGGGAAACGGGTATGTCATACCGTGACATTTCGGCTCGTACAGGGCATGCTGCTACGACAAAGATGCGTGTGTGGCAGTAGTGTATATAAGAGGGCCATACGCAGTGATGAGCGGGTTCTGGACCACGCAATGTAACCACAGCACGGGATGACTGCCATCTTGTCTGCATGGCTGTAACGGACCATACAGCCTTGTGGACAGTGTTGGCTCGACACTGGAGCATTGCAGTTGGTGTGGATCTGTCTGTGTTGACAATTCAACGCCATTTGCTGTGGGCTGGACTGGCGGCACGCATGCTATTGCATTGGCTTCCATTGTCCAGAAACCGAAAATGCCTCAGGATGCAATGGGTACGTGAACGCCGTTGCTGGCGTGCTGTGTGGCAAAATTTAGTGTTTTCAGATGAGTTCCGCTTCAACCTGTCCTACAGTGATGACCGCATGCGTGTTAGATGCTGCCATGGCGACCACAATCTGGCAGCCTGCATTGTGGACCGGCATAGCGGACAAACGTCAAGTTTGATGGTTTGGGGTGCCATTGGGTACCACATGCAATCTCGACTCCTACATATTGAGGGCAATCGTAACAGCAACTGCTACATCAGGGAGGTTTTAGAGCCCGAGGTACTGCTGCTCCTTCAAGCGACTCCACATGCCATATTTCAGCAGGACAATGCCCGGCCACATGTGGCGAGGAATGTGCAAACCTTCTTCAATGAACGATGCGTACCACTGCTTCCCTGGCTTGCACGTTCGCCTGACAAGTCGCCCGTCGAACATGTCTGGGATATGGTTGGTCAGCGACTTATGCGCGACAGACCTCCAGCAACCACTGTTGATGCTTTGTGGACACTCATACAAACTGCGTGGTGGGAGATTCCCCAGGAACATATCCTGGTCCTTTTTGATTCTGTGCCACAATGTTTAGGGGCTCTGATTTAAACCATTGGGGGCTTCACACCAAACTGAATTCTTAAGGACAGAGATCATGTACAGTTCTGTAATTCTAATCAATTATATATTGTCATGTACCTAATCTGTGGTATAAAGTTCATTTCAATCACATGTATCCTTCTTGTTGTTGCATTTTTCACAAAAGTTAGTGTTCATTACCAGTGTATTAGAAAATTTCTCAATAGTTGATGCCAAAAGATGTACATCTCCATACTTGGAAAATGCATTTACAGATTGTGGTAGTGAACCCTGATGAGAAAAAAGGTAATAAATGAGCAAGAAAGATGAGGCATGGCAAATCAGTTCATTAAAACGTAACATTATTTTAATTTCTTTTGCCAACATTGAACTACAAACAGTTTCTTTTTACTTAAACAACAAACTTATTTAATAAAGGCAAACACTTCCATGAAGGAGAATTTATGCAATATGGAGATTGCATTTTATCAACACTCCTTAATATAAATATTTTGCATGAACTATACCTATTCTTTCTCTGGTAACATTAAGTGTCAATTTATTTACATGCTTTGTTAAGAAATCAGCTTCTTGCTGCTTAGTAATGATGTATTTAACATCTATAATTTCTTCTTCAACCTCTTGTTTTATAAAATTCAATTTGATATCCATGTGTTTAATTATTTTCTTGTTCTGGATTTTTAAATAGTGCTTTGATTGTCCTTGAATATTGTAATATTGAAAACCTGAATGTTGATGTCTGAGAGTAATTTTATAATCCAACAAGCTTCTATTGAAGCTTCACACAGTGATATAAATTCTGCTTCAGTGGTGCAGAGTGCTACAACTGTGTAATAAAATTTGAAAATGTAAGATACAAAATTTTTTCTGTTAAGCAAGGTATTGAATTAACAGTTCTCTTATGTAATTATGTCCTGTTCAGTGCAGCCATTCAAATTTTATAAGTGAAAAGCAATTTTGCAATATTTAAGTACGTACTGTACTACCTTTATAAAAATTTTTATATAAAGTTCCTACAACTGAACAAGTTTTAAGAAACTTGTAGCAAATGTAATAAATTAATGTAAGAGTATCCTGTTAAAAGTAAAAAAAAAAAACTAAAAATCATAATGGTGACATTTTGTGTTTGTTATGGATGATGACAAAAACCACTCCTTGTTGATTTATCACTTTTCAAATTTAATTTTCTCAGCAACGGGAAACAACTTCAGGTCATTTAGTGTGGGAAATCAGTAAGTGCCTCATAATAGCTATTTTTAAATTATTTCTGTAAACTAAACTTTTGGTGAAAATATGAATATTAGTATGCAATAATCCCTAGCCAACTGTGGCTTCTTTAACAGTGTATTTGTTTTTTAGACAATTTCCTTAACCACAGTACAAGCTCCAGTTGATATGTTTCTCACAATGCCAGCACTGACACCACATACTGCCAGAGGGCAGAGGATCAAAAAGCATTCTTTGTCTCGATCACAGTTCATAATAGTCTGGTGTGCCACTCTTGCCTTCTCATCCTCTGCCCAGTCCCTTTTCTTCCACTGTCGCTAATGACTTGGTGTGGCTGTTGATGGCATATCGGGCTGAAGCTGATACTGCTTTATTTGCTTGAGGAGGGAGAAGGTACATTTGTGCCACGGGTGACATTGGGCCATGTCCCAAACAGTTTATAATCTAAGCATTGGGGTACAACACTTAGCCTGCATAAGAATTGTAGTGTTGCAAGTATGCTAGACAATTTTCCTTTTAACACACTGCCAATTTACAATCACAAAGGGCACCAGGAAGTGGAATACACACCCTGCCAGACCAGATTATGCACGACATACAAAAGTGCATACGGTGAGTTTGCGACAGTGCAGGTCACTAAGGGCACTGATTCAATTTTATTTTTTGCATCTCCCTAAAATACGGATAATTGTCTTTCAATAAATTTATGTACAGATCTTGTGAATGGTGCTGGTAACAACTGGTTATGACTATAGGCTTCTATGGGATGTATAATTTTGTAAGGGGTAATGTACATTATTTTTGTAGTTGTGGAATAACATAGGCCGTTTAGTACTGTGAGGCGCAACTTTTATATTGATTTGGAGGTGTATGTTTATTAATATTTTTCAGTTGTGGTGTTTAATTTGTTTGGAGTAGGGAAAAAAATGTCACGGTGCCATGGAGGCAGCAGATAATTAGGTCATCGGTGGGACAATATATCAGGCGAGCAGGCTGGGCCAATCAGGAGTTAGCTTGTTTGTCGATGTGGGTGCCCGGCGCCATGTTGTGAGCAACAGTAATTATTGTAACATAGCACAGGAAGGTGGTTGTAGCAGTGGCCCGGTGAAATATTTTTAAAGTAATGTAAACCGAACTATTTCACTCACGTAGGCTGAAGGCTGCACCGAGAAGGTTTTTTAATAGTTTGGACTAACCTCAAGAAATTTAATAAACATGTAAATTAGTAAGATTTGTTTGAGTAGGCATAAAGACCTTTTAGCTAGGGACTCGTGCCCTAGCTCGTATAGTATGTGTATTCATAACTGGACATAAATTTCATCAGCTCACTTTAAAATAATGCATTAACTTGGTGGTGCAATTTTTGTAACTTGGCAAGTGCCTCAAAGTAATGTGAAGTGTTTTCTGTAACAAGTGCAGCATAAACAAAGGGAAAAAAAACCTAAAAAAATTAAATTTCCGGTTTTTGTCACTTCTTAAAAATTGGTAACATCTGTACAAAAAATTTTACCACCCAGTGAATAGGTAATAATCGCAGGAGTGTTTCGAGCTTGTATTTTGTCACAGCTGGCAAGCAGGCTGCAGAAGTTGGAAGCAACTTCTTTGTCCCTGCTATCCTATCTCTTTCTCTTGTGCACTGCTGGCTGGGAGTGTATAGTCCATTCATGGTTACTTCCAACTTTTCTGAAGCCCTGCTTAAGTTCTACTTTCGGGATGTTCCTCCACCTTATGCAAACAAAGCTTAACTAAGCCTAGAAAATTACACCAAACAACAGCATACTACATTCGTGGACAGTCACTTTCATATTATTTTACATAAGAACTTTTTCTTACTAATTATTACCACCACACCTATTTTCTCCCTGTTTTAATTCATATTAAATATAAAATAAATTTTATAATTTATAGGGAAAATATAAGTAAATGCTTGAATTTAACCAAAATGAAGATGCACTTAACAGAAGTATAAAACGATTATGATAAATGACATTTTTAGGGAGGAACCAAGTACGTCAGACATATGATGATTTTTCAAAGGTTTGCTTTTAAGAGTGTGAATAAACCACAAATAGACTATAGGAAGTTCTCTTGTCATTTTTATTACCTATCCAGCATGTAAGGATTTCTATCCATCTCTGGCAGATGGACAGGCATTTTTTTTAAGTCAAACGCTGGCTGCACCAGTAAAAGCCGCACTCGTATGAAAATATGTGACTTTGTTCTAATTATCGTGACTTTCTCATGTGAACCCCTCCAAATTTCTGTGGTTTCTGTGAATGGTAGACACCCAGTCAGGAAGGGACAATCAGTCATGTGGTAGCGTGTTGGTGTCTATTTTTAGACCTTTACCCCTTCCAAAAAGGTACAGAGTGGCAAAGAAAATTCCAGTGGTTAACAACCAAAATCCTGGAAAACTTATTAAAAGGGTAAATTATGTGTACATAGACAAAGTGTAAGATTAATGAACTTACTAAGCAGGAAACATCCAGAGGTTGTCACTGTCTTGACATGTACCAGTAGTTTTTAATGTGTGTGATTGGTGTAATCTGTGCACATGCTCCATTAATAAAAAAAGTTCATCAAATATTTTAGCTGGATATAAAATACCTTTAACATAAAATGAATTATTACTTTCAGTAATAAAATAATTAGAGATAAATATTCTGATTGGCATCTTCTCAAGTCGAGTGGTTGAGGTTTAGACAAAAAGAAAACCAGACTTGACTTGTGTCCCTTTGCTAACACCAGCTACATAGACTGTATTCCTGGGCACGAGCTGCACTCAGAATACTGGTCTATGAAAGCTGAAGGAGACTCCAGTCTCTCTGGGACAGAAATTTCCCCAATCTGGATCAACAGCAAATTGAAGCAGATCTCGTAAATTCTTATACCTTGATTCTAAAATTGCCAATCTTCTCTCAAAATTAATCATTTTCAGTTAATTAGTTGAAAGCAAATAGTTGTAATAATGTTTTATAATAATTTGTAACTTTTTAAAACCTACCGAAATAAATAAAATTCATCTCTTCCCTAGCATTGTTTTTTTTTAATCCCTCTAAAAACATTGAGCCATACTTTTTAAAGAACAGTTTTACAGCTATCGATGTTTAGCATTTTTCTTATGTTTGTCTTCAAACTAAATTTAATCATTTCTGTTGAAAATATGCTACAAAACTAGTCCTTTCTTGATTTCATTTTCTTTTAAGTATATCATCTAACTATCAAGATTAATATACTGTAGAACCTTGATTATCCGCGATAATGCAGGCGATGAGCGAGTCAGATGATTGAAAATCACGGTTAGACAAGTCTCCAAGTCGTGCTTAACCTCATGATCATTAGCTGGCAGGCGGCTGATACAGTGTTTTACCGTTTACAAAAGAAAATTAACTCTCTTTATTAATGAAACGTAAATATTTAAAAAGGAAGGCATGTTCCAATAAAATAATTCTTAAGAAATGCATATATGAATGCTGCCAAATTAACGTAATGACTGGGCTGCGAATAGGCCTAAAAGATGTCGCCCGATAAAACAGTTTATTTACCATTTACTTTAAAAATAAGACTTTATTACTCATGTCACAATATTTTAAAAAGTATGCATTTTCCAGTTAAAATGATTCACCACAATAAAGATGAAAATAATCGTAAAACCAAACTGTGAATTGGCCTGATATTCGCTACCCGACAAGACAATTGTTTACTGTTTCTTATTAAAAATAACATGTTATTTTGTACTCACAAAACAATTTTTTAAAAGCCAGCTGTGTCAATTAAAATTTCTTAGAAGTGCAGATATGAACACTGATATAACTGTCAAAATTAGCATAACAAAATCATGCCTTGAATCTGCCTAAAATTATAAACATTGTACATTCAAGCTGTTGCACCATTTAAATGATATGACTTCAAATTTGATACAAACTGTGTAGTTGGAGGCATTTTTATTTCACAGAATGACAGTCTTTGATTGTCTGTAGTTCGAAACATTAACTAGGTCAAAGGCCGGTTATGATCAACAACCACTCTGTATCACCTGTCTTCCTAGTGTTGTGCTTTTTCTTCCATGGCCATCTCCATCTTGCTTTTGTTTGTTCTCCCTCCTTATTGTTTGCTACCTCCCCTCTTCCAGCTTGTAGTGTGCGATCAATACTTCTCTGCTTGGCAACTGGAGAACAGCCAACCATGAGCAAGAGGGGAAGTGAAGAGGCAATACCGAAAAGAAGCGGAAGAGAGGGGTGAGAAACATCCTCTCCTTTCTAAGAGAATAACAGAGAAGTCTGTTGACCTACTTTTGACCACTTTACGCCTGTAGACTTCATTTCATATAAGTTGGCCAGATTCTGACAGTCAGTGAGTGACAATTTTATGTATTCTAAACAAACAACATGCCATTTACAAAACCTGTATCAGCTGATGCATGAATGAATGAAAATTAATATTACGTTGGCTATTCTAAGTGCACTGCCAGCGCACATCAGACAACCAGGAAATACGCAGATAAGAATGAGTACCTAGATTAATTAATACATTTTATTTTATGTGGTCATAAAACAGCAGTTTTTAGTGCTAGAATCTAAACTTCGAGCTAAAGTAGAAATGTAAAGGTGTTAAAAATTAAAGGTGAATTAAAACGATCTCTCTCCTAACGAAACGCAATTTCAAAGTCTTTTTTCGTGTCTTATCCACCCCTCTCCAACCTGGCTTTCCTTACGTGTTTGATATTAATTCCAAAAGCATACAGAAATATTGCATAATGTTGTTGAATTATTTTTTCTAATAATTTGAAGAAATATATATCAAATTCGTGTCGTTCCAAGCTAGTAAGGGAACAACAGTAAACTTTACAAACACGCTAGCTCTTGAGAAAAAAATGCTGTCAGACCACGCGCTGAAATGTTGTGCACGCCATCTGTGGAATTCTTTTTGAAGCATTACAAGCCAGTAGAGAATAACGTTTGTTTGCTTTATATAATACATTTATGAACAGATACCAATAGTTTTATTTTTCGCGAGCTCTGCATAATTGCCGTGGGTCGAGCGCTTGTCTGAGTGGGTCCTGGCTGGGGACTCCAACCCGGCTGGCTGGTGGTGACAGCGTCTGCTGGTTGACTCCGGCGAGTGGCTGGCTCTGCAGACGTAGGTAGGCACCCGGCCCGCTGTCCATGGCTGACTGGGTCGGTCCGACGCCCAGTACCAGGGGCAGGCCCAGGCGGAGGTAATGGACTATGGGATGAGCAACTCCAGAGGTTTTCATTAAGGGGTCAAACAAATTACAGGGGGGAACTGCGAGGTGAGGCCTCAACAGTTGATGGGTGGCATGAGCTCGTTCCCGGGGATTCAAGTAGTTGAAGGCTGGGGAAGGTTGGTTAAACAGTGCTTGTTTCTTGGTGAGGATAGCAGCTGTCTTCCTGTAGCTCCACTTACTTCCCCCTCTGTGGGTGAACGCATGGTATTTACAAGGGGAAAGGTTCTACAATTCACGTCCGCACTGAGGTGGCAGGTAACGATACCCTTAGCTAAGTGTAACCCAGAAGGGGCAGATCCCTCCTTGTCAGGCCTGGCACTCCTTCCGGCAGGTCTATATGCGGTGGATGGAGTGGGTTAACTGACAAGGGTGATCTAGCCTCTTCTTTGTGTATCTTGCTAGTGATCGGGGTTCTACCGTACGTGCGCATCAGGTACCTTTGGGTACCTGGTCCACAGTATGGGTGGCCATCTAATGTGTGGTGTTTTGGGTGACGTACGTCAAGTTCTTTTTAGGAGACAGGCCGCAGTCCTACTCTATATCCGGCAAACCAGTTCTCAAACTGTGGTTCCCTGCCTCTCCTTTGCAGGCTGGCACTAGGAAGGACTACATACAGCTCACTCAAGAAAGAACAGACTGCAGTTAGACTTGAACATTTTTTATTCCGTCCAGAATAGAACACGGTAACCCATACTCTCCTGCTTCCTTGTACAATTTTATAGACCTCTTGAAGTAACTTTGGTATTTTTCAGTGTGAATTAACTCATTTCTGGATGTAAGCTAGTTTCCATTATTTGTACATTTCTAAAACAGTAGAATTGTGATTTTGACAGCTATTAATGCAAAAACTATGTGCTCAATTTTATTTTGTGAGGAAAGAGTAATCAATGAAAATGTGTAAAAGTTGAATATTAAAGGGTAAAAATATAAAATAACAAATTTGTTTTCATCACCAATATATTTATTCAGTCAGTACACAAGTTTTGATTTTTCAACCGTACACTAAAAGTGTACTAATAATTCTGCGCATTCATTCCATTTACTTCTCGCTAAAGTTTTTCTTCATAGTGAATATTTAATTTTAAGCAATACATTTATTAAATATTAAAGATAATTTATGCACCCAGGAATTGTTTTAGGAGTTAATAGAATGTGTGTATCATTGTGTTAATGTAGTGGTCAAAAGAAAATAAAAAACAGAAGATACCATGAAGATAGTTCTTCATTGTTTATGTTATGAATGTAAGTGTATAAGTAAAAAAAAAAATTAAGTAGAAATTATTTAATTGAAGTTGTGGATTGCAAACCAAAGAAGAGTTACTGTCTAAGCATAACCAAATGTATGCATCATTTTGCATCCTGAGTATTGTGTTGCATGGAGTTACTTCATGATATTTTATAAAATCCATTTTTTATATTATGCAGCGTTTGTAAAATTTGTAAATTTCTTTGAGTTGTGTAATGTTACCCATCTCCTTATTGAGCAAATAGCTATATCAGATTATACAACTCAGCCATATTGTATACTTAATTTTCATGACTACTGAATCACAAAGCTTAAAAGACTGTTCTCTTTCCCTTCCTTCACTTTCTTGACCAAATTTTTGAGTTACATAATCCAATGGGTGAACAGGCATCACATTATTTAATGAGCATATAGCATTAACACAACAATTAAAATAAAGGCACATCCTAGCCTGGAAAACATTACTTCCAGCAATGCACTACAAATATAATACTGCACTAACAACATACATGATGCTTCTGCTCACCAACACTTTCCAGTATGTTAAACAACCATCGGGCACCAATTTTTTTAAGTAACGGCCCATTCAGGCTGAGTAGTTATGTATACATGCTTTGCAAATAGAAGATGATATTTACTTGGGGCACATAGTATGTTTTCAGGGCAGTAATATTATATAGACCCCTTATAGTATCGCTGATGAGAGATTTCATTCCATAGCAATTCTCATTTATCATCTCAAATACTGCTATTTAGAGGTGTAATGCAAAATTTGCAACTGCATTGTTCTATGATGGGATTAAATACATATTAAGATAAGGGTTGCAAAAAGGAATGCGGTTGCAGTTTTCTGTGCTTTGCACTGCTTCTATGCAAATGTATGGTAGTCATATTTAATTCGGTCCCAGACCCAGAATATAAATAACATAATTTTGTTATGACATTTTTCCAAAACTTACTTTTAAGCTTAGTTCGTAGTAGTACTAAGTCTCAAATTTTAAATCTGTTTTTCATCAGTTTCCTATTCTTTCCTCTTCATGGCTATATATAAACTTGCTTTAATGAGTTTGACTATTTCATCCTATAGTCATTCTCTTTAATCTGCAATTTCCTAAAATTCTCTGTTCTTATGTAGTGTTGGGGCATTTGCCATGTTTAATGGATCCAAACGTCGGTGAGTTAAAACTTTGTAAAGGGTAAATCCAGTTGAGGTGTGTACTGCATGATTCATCACTTACACAATTTGTGGGATTTTACCTTGCCAATTTTGCTGTGAAGTATGGCAGTGTATTCTTAACATCGTTCCCAAAGTTCTCATTATCCTCTCCAAGAGATTTCCCTGTGGATGACAAACTGATGTAGAAGTTGGTATTGTTGCAAGACGTTCATGAGGGACAGAGGTCTTAATAAAAATAAACGAACTAAACTTTATATTTAATTTATTCACACAGCTACTATTTACAACATTAAATTCTTATCTTAACTATTACTCTTATTATTCTCAGTGAGCTCAATATTTAATAATTATCTCAATTGTAATTTAAGTCCTTCTCAACGTGTGTCTATTGCCATCATTCCAAATGTCACACTCACGCATCCAGTTCAGTATTCCCACCCATCAGTCTCTCTCTCTACTGTACCAATGCCAGCAGTCTGCAAACTTCACTCCTGCTGGTCACTCGATGCTCTGCTAACTCGTCATCTTCACTATCTTCGCACACCTGTTGCTTAAGATTGCACAATACTCCAAACTCTCAACTCATAGAGTCTCGCTGAAAGAGGCAAGGGCAGTGAACCAGAACATTCTTTTCAATAACTACAGAAATTCAGTCCGCTGATGGTTAGGAGCACGCAAGTTGCGATAGCCTTATCGCGACGGCATGTGGAGGTATGCGTGGTGGCACTCCTTTGTAACTTAAAGGCCTTCTTGAATTATCGCTCGCCTTATCTTCAAACATTCCTTCATTCTTGTGAGCAGGATGAGGAAAGAGGAGCGATGAAGAGTTAAAGGGCTTCTTGGATTTTCGCTAGCCTGATCTTCAAACATTCTTTCATTCTTGTGAGCAGGATGAGGCAAAGGGAGCGATGAAGAGCAGCGAGCATGTAGCACTGCACCCTTTTCAAGTCTGTTCGTCCTGAAAAGAATCTTCAACATCTGGACCTTCATAGAGTACCAATCTGTCATTGTGGGCAACCTTCGGCTTCACCTGAGGACCTTGACGACAAATCTGAAAGACCACATCATTGATCTTCTTTAGAATCCTGTAGGGGCCTTGCCAGCATTTCAGTAGCTTCAGGCAGAACCCTTTTCTTCTTTATATGTTGTACAGCCACACCTCACCCAACATTCTCCTGTCGTACTGCATCTTCATCCTGTCACTATTTATTCTGAGGTTCTGTCCAGCAAAATTATGACTGCTGCAAAATCATGACTGCCAACTAGTCTGTGACGAAATTTGCTGGCATAATCAGGGGCAGCAGCTTTCTCTTCTGTCGGTTGGCCGAACAGCAGGTCACTAGGGAGATGTACCTCTCTTCCAAACAACATCCTGAATTGTGTTACCCTAGTAGAATTGTGAACTGCCAAGCGGTAAGCAAGGAGAAATAATGGCTCCTTTGAATCCCAGTCCTTTTCGTTGTCTGTCACAAAGATCAACAATTACTGCTCAAGAGTATGGATCAGCCTCTTGATCATGCCAGCCAACTGACGGTGTAAGGCTGTAGTCTTAGTCTTTTTCATCCGCAGACTCTTTGTTACATCCTGGATCACAGAGCATAACAATTTCTGCCCTGATCAGAATTGAGTTCTAGTGGCACTCCAAACCTCGAGAAGACATGCTCTACGAATGCATCGGCCACAGTACATGCTTCTTTGTTTTTGGGAGGGGAATGACCTCAGGCCACTTAGTAAAGTAGTATTGGGCCACGAGTAGGTACAGATTGCCTCTCTCTGTGACAGGCAAGGGACCCAGAATATCCACTGCCATCCTCTCCAATGGGGCTCCAATATTGTATTGCTAGAGGTGACCTCGCCCCCTGATCCTCAGGCCCTTCCTTGTAGTGCAGGTGTCATACAATCTGCACCACTTCTCAACATCCTTCCGACAATGAAGCCAGTAGAATCTTGGTCTAACTCTATCAAGGGTCTTATTAACACCAATTTGCCCACTGGCTGCAGCATTATGCAATTCCTGGCTTAAGGAATCCTGCGTTCTGGAAGGAACAACTATAAACGTGTGTGTTTCAGTTCCTGTAAAGCACGCTATTCTTCAGTACAAGGAAATTCCGTTATGCCCAGTATGTTTTGACTGCTGTGCTAAGGCTCAATGTCTCGTCCCATTATGGCTGACAGCCTGCTACTTTCCACTCTGGTAATGAATGCGATGTGGGATCATTTAGCTTATCTTTCCTAATACCCGCATCATCCCAGGTAGGTACAGAACTTTGGATTCTTGTCCTGTGTACTTTCAGTGATTCACCACTCTTTTCTTCTTGGTGTTCGCAACGAATACAGAATGACTCACTGGCCTGCTAGAAAATGCATCTGCATTGCTGTGAAGGTGTCCAGATCTGTGTTGTATTTCAAAGTCATATTCTTGAAGATGCTGTATCCGCCAGGGTATTTGACCTTTGGGGTTCTTGAAATTAAGTAGGCAGCATAATAAAGTACGGTTGATTCTTAGAATAAAATATTTGCCATAAAGGTATGGGGTAGACGTGTGAAATTGCCTTCACAATGGTCAGAAGTTCCCTGTGTGTAACACAGTAATTTCTCTTGGGCTTGTGCGATACTTTATTGAAATATTTTAATGGTTTCTTTTCCATCCTGAATCTGAGACAACACAGCTCCTATGCCTACATCACTAGCATGAGTATCAAAAATGAATTTGCATTTGCCCTCACTTTTCAGGAATCCCCAACTGTGGAAAATAACAGAATTCCATTTAGCTTACTAAACGCAGCTTCACACTCGGTGGTCCAATGAAATTTGCTTTTGGCCTCATTCAGTTCATGTAGTTGACAATAATCCCAGAAAACTCTGCACTTCGGTTATGTCTTTTGTGTTAGCCAATTTCTTATGACTTTGGTCTTCTTGGAGGTCTATTTCAATTCCGTGGACAGACACTACATGTCTCAAGAAATTTATTTTCGTTTGGATAAAATGGCACTTCTTAGGAACAAGTTTCAAGTTGACTGCTGCCACTTTCTGGAATACAGAGTCTAAACATGATAGGTGCTCTTCAAATATCCTTTCTGCCACAATAATATAATCTAGGTAAACCTGACAGATATCTAAAGGGAGGACTTTTCCATCAGGCGTTCGAAGGTGGCAGGGGCATTACAAAGACCAAAAGCCATAACTTTGAACTGCCAGATTCCTTTCCCTTAGATACAAAATACAGTCTTCTGTTGGTCCTCCAGGCCACCTTGCTCTGCCAGTAACCACTCTTTATTTCCAAAGTAGAAAAACATTGTGAACCTGCTAGGCTGTTCTGTGTGTCATCTATCCTTGGAAGTGGGTAGGAGTCTTTCTTTGTCACATTATTAAGCTGGCAATAATTTACACAAAACCTTAGAGCACCATCTGTCTTCTTAACAAGCACAATAGGGAAAGACCATGGACTATCCTGATGATTCTATCACATTTAGTTCCACCGTTTTCTTCAGAATTCCCTAAACTGCCTCCTGCCGAACCTAGTGGCTGCTTTATGGGCTTGGCATTTCCTGTGCCAAAGCAGTGGCAGGTCATATTAGTCCTTCCAAGGTCATTTACTCCACAGGAGAAGGCAACCCTATTTCTTTGCAGTAATTCAGACACAGCCTTCTCCTGTCGGCAGTTAAAGTTTTCTCTTGTACTTACTAGCAGTTCCTCCAGTACATCTGGTAGAGACCATTCAATTTGTTTTACTCCAGAAGCTTCTGGAACATTTAGAAGTATCTGTGTGACCTGCTTGCAAACACCTAAAATGGCCCCCTCCTCAAGTAATATGGCACTATCAGACAAATTTATCACTCTAACTGGCAAACTGTCAGAATTTGAAGAAACCAAAGACCTTGCTATGACGACGCTGTCAGGCAGGATGCTACCTTTCTCTGCTGGCTCAACTAGACCCAAACTTCTGACAAATTTTCCTTTACATCTGCCTGTTATGAAAGTTTCACTAGAAGTGGGTAACACAGTGGGACAGACTACTAGTCAGCTCATTGTCGAGGACAAGTCATGGCATGTTGACACCACCAACTCTATGTACTGCCTACCCGTAGCACACCAAGTCAAGTATTTATAAAACATCCCAGCCTACGTAATACATCAAAACCCAAAAAAAAAAATCATCCTCTATTTTTGCTATGTATACACTGCTCAAAAATATTATAGAGACAAGACTTTGTTCGCAGGTTATATTTAACCGGTTGCTATTTAAAAGAAACATGCTATGTATTATTGTTCGTGCATGCTTCACGAAGGGATATCATCCATCATATCAATGTTTAACATCCTGGAGTTTACACCATATTGCAATATGTAGACACGTCGAAAAGTAAAATGAGTGATCAATGAATCACGTTACTGTACACTGACATCTAGTGCCCGTACGTGACGTGTTCATCTTTGTGTACATGTATTCAATCAACATGCGGTACCTGACAAAGGTGGAAACTGTTCGAGCGATCACATTGCTACAGGAAGGATGGACTATATGTGCAGTATCTGCAGAGCGTAATGTGGCAAAAGCTGTTGTTGGTAGAGTCTGGCAACACTTTAATCAAATGGAAATGTACACAAGGAGGCCAGGCCAGTGTCGAAAACGTAACACCTTGGCCAGAAAAGACCAATATGTGGTGAATTTTGAACTTCGACTGCACAGTGCTACCACTCTGAATCACAAAAATGCTCTAAGGGTGGCAAACGGTGCAAATGTCAGTGACCAAACAATATGCAATAGGCTGTGAGAAGCAAAATTAAGAGCACTAAGGCCCACTAATCTTCCGCTATTAGCGCTGCATCACAAGAGATTGACTATGATTTGCTGAGGAACACAGGAATAGGCAGCTTCTTCACTGGCACAATGTGCTGTTCACAGACGAATCTCGCTTCCGTCTATCACAGTGTGATGGGCGTGTGCATGTGTACCGTTGCCATGGTAAGCATTACACAGCAGCTGCTGTCCTGGACAGATTTGGCTCAGGGTCAGGTATGGTGTGGGGTGACATCACTCTTGATGGTTGAATGGACCTTGTGGTTGTGACACACCGACTTACTGCTGCCCAGTACATTGCAGATATTGTCCTCGAGCACATTGTGCCTATTGCTGTTGGAATGGGTCCCCAATTTGTGTTGTAACAAGACAATGCAAGGGCACGTACAGCAGCAGCCATCACGGCCGTCCTACAGGATCTCCAGATTAATGCAATGGACTGGCCTGCTGTGAGTCCAGATCTCAATCCCACTAAGCATTTATGAGATACACTGGATAAATGTGTCGGAGACAGTCCTATTGTCCCTGACTCTTCAACAACTTCGCCCTTGCTGAAGAATGGGAGAACATCTCACACGTAGAGATTCGTGAACTGATCAGAAGCATGTTTCGAAGGTGTGAGGCAGTAGTACGGGCACATGGAGGCCATACACAATACTGAAATGGTGTTTTGTGTGTTCATGTGACATTAATGGACGGAGTCTCCACTTTAGTTTAGAACACTGTACGTGATGTATGTTTAGAGCACCCATGTGTGCAATGACACAGTTACATGTTTTTTGTTACTGGTAAATAAAGGTTTAAACTGTCGGTAAAATCATTATTTATCCCTCTCAAGAGCTGTATGGCAAAATCTTGTCCCTCTAATTTTTTTAAGAAGTGTATAATGTGCTTTAGGCTAAAGTAACCAAGATTCAAGTTCACTTTTCTCTTACCTCTAACTTGTGTGGTTTCACCTGTTACCGTAGTCAAATAGCATCGTTCCATACTGTCATCAGGCGATCGCTGGGGGGAAGGCCTAAGGATGTCTCGATATACTACTGTTATGGTCGCCCCAGTATCAACGATCATCTGGCAAGGTGCATCATTCAGGCTCCATTCCACCAGTATTGCATCCAAATCCTGTTTCACCGACCATATATGTAAGAACATTGGGGCCTTCCCTCCAGCAGTCACCGGCCTTCAACCCCCAAGATCAGTGTTTACAAGTTTCTGCTGACTTCACCTCCAGTGCTCGGACTAGGACATCCTGCATGGTGTGGGGTGCAGCCAGACATACCACTTGCCATACGTCTGTGTCTGCAATGGTATCAATGCTGAAGCCAACTGCCATGTTGTTACGCACCTCGTAGCACCCTTCCAGAGATAGGTGGGAAAACCGCACAATGTCTTGCCATAGTTCCTGCAATGGCTCTCCTGGTCTCTGGGTGTGGCTTTGTAGTTGGGCATGGTGGTAATGTCGCCGAAACATAGCTCCAAGGCAGACAATAGTGTGGGGTACTCCAGTCAATATTGCTCTGTCAAGAAAATGTAGGTTGAAGTTGCTGTATTGCTTACGACTCGCGCTGCTTTCCCACTTTTCTTTGCTGGCCATGTGATGATAGCGGAACTATGTTGCTGAAGAAATTCCTGCCATTCCTTCTTCATTGCACCTATTTCCTGTTTCATTTCATTCTCGGCACTGTCCATCCTTTCGTTTACACTGTCTACTATTTCATTTATGTTGTCCATCCTTTCACTCATAATGTTGATTTTCTTGTTTACACAATTCTTGTATTCACTAACTCGCTAATACCTTCTATTTTCCTATTTACATTATCAATTTTCTTGTCTTACATTAGTTATCTGGCCATTTGATTTCCATTTACACTATTTATAGTTTCCTTCACACTTTCGTTTACATTATTAACTTGGTTGTTTACATCTTCGTTCAGCTATTTACACTTGCGCTCACGCTAACCATTTGGCTACCCAGCCCCTCAATTAATGCTCGCAGTGCTTTAAGTTCTGCAGACATTTTTCTAGTCAACATTCACTGCGATGATTGTACAAAACAGTCCTAATATTTTGGTCTACAACTGTTACAATTAATTAATTTCTTTTAATGTCTAATTACTAGCATACTGCCCAACTTAATTTACAATTGAATGCCTCCATCCACTTCTACCACCAGTTTTACAAGACGCCACAGGGGCATATCCAAGTTCGTGAGGGATGGAGGTTACTAATAAAAATAAAAGAACTAAACTTGAATTTTAATTTATTCACACAGCTATTATTTACAACATTAAACTTTCTATCCCCACAATTACTCTTGTTATTCTCTGTGAGCACAGAGTAATTAAAGTCCTCCTTAATGTGTATCTGTTGGTAGTAGTCACTTAATTCACTCTCATCATTTACACATGTTCAGTCTGTTTACTGCCATAATTGCAAACAACTTACACTCATGCATCCACTTCAGTAGTCCCACTCTCCACTGCACTGATACCCGCAGCCTGTAGACTTCACTCCCGCTGATCACTCTTGCCGCCACTCGACACTCTGCTGGCTGTCGTCTTCGCATATCTGTCACCTTAAGGCACACAACCCTCATTGCACAATTGTCAGCTGTTTACTTATTGATGCGTTAGGCTAGAGTGAGTTTTCTGAGATGGTACATTTGTATTTGCATTCAGCTGGTTAAAACTAGTAGTTATTTCTATGGGCAGAGGCACTTACAATGATTGAGGCAGATAAGTACAGAATGTATGCCTGTGATTTATTTCATTCTGTTACTATTATACAGAGTGGCCTTGCATGGGTTTATTATTATTTGGTGCATGTGTACTCTTGCTCAACTGACCAGAAAGTACATTTCAATTGGACAATGTTATACATAATTTGTATCATTATTATCACACCCAACTTCAAAACAGTTTCGTATCCTGCATTTATTGTTCTATGGATTTCCCCTTCCACCATGCCATCAGTTTCCTCAATTTCTTACTGAGCAATTTTTAGTCTTTTTTCAAGAATTAGTGTAAATCATGTTCACGTGTACCTGCTGTTGGTTTGCGTCAATAGCATGACAGTTATCTCTCGACTGCCAGTTTTTGCACAAAGGTGGTGGTCTCAGTACTGTCACCTTTTCATCACCCCATTCATAGTTACTTATCCAGTTGCCATTATAGTATATCAAAATGGAAAATTTGTTCCCTAAAATCTGTTAAACTTAAGTTTGACCTACCAGCCCACAGTTGTTGATATCTGTATGAAAGTTGTCCTAACACTATTGTTATAAATTCTATATCTGTCATTTCTGGGTTCATGTTTCTTGATCCGTCAAAATTTTCTGCCAAATGTTTTTCCATCGATTTTCCTCTACGCTGATCAAACCTCTCTGCACATAACTGCGCTCACAAATTTCCTTGAATCCGTAAACTCCAAAATTGTTCAAGAAAATTAGACTTGAATTCTGAGAACAGTATAACTTTTTGTTCCACCATCTCAAACCAGTAGTAGGTTGTGCCTTTCAAACCAATATTCAAACATTTTAAAACTTTGTTATCAACACATTCAAAAAATGCTACTTATTTCCCAAACCATTGAAAAATGTTACTGGATTTCTGGTACTTTTACCTGTAACTGAAGGCAATTCCTTTGCCCACTGATTGAGAGATTTTGAGCGGCTCTTAACTTAACGGCGAGGTCTTGAGAACAGGTGAGGGTAAAATGAGGTGAGAATGGAGCAGCACCAGAATGCACAGGTGGGGAAACAGGAGATTCCTGAGAAAATCCGCTGACCCTGCTGGCTGTTGTGAGGTCATTATCATTTGATCCTGCTCAGGTGTGTTTCTGGGTAAGTTTGGATCAATCTTATGGCACACTACCGGTTGAAGAGTGGCATTCCCCATTGGCATGTTTATTATTTTGCTACCCTTGTCATTTAATGTTGTTATTTTGATTTCAATTGCAAGTGTGGCTTCTTGTATGATTTTGATTTTATTTTCTAATAGGTTATATTTTTTTATAAGGACCTTTATGGTTTTGTGTCAACCTTGATTCAAGCTGTTCTTCTAGCCACTAAGTTTTCATTTGCTGTACATTTACTATTTGTGATGGTTTCTCACAATTTGACTAAGTTTATTTCCGTGTTTTTGCGACTATTATTTGCTTCATGAACAATATAATTTGACACTTCAGTATTTTGGTCTGTTTTTTGGTTTCTTTCTCCTACAATTACTTCTTGATTTGCAATTGGTGCCTTAATCGAATCTGTATCCACAGTTAATTTCTTGTGGTCCCGGAAAAATTCCTATATAAATAGTAATAACATTACCCGCTGTTATCATTTATCAGAAATTGCATCAATCAAAATATCTTTCGGTTCTGACACTTAGGATTTCCCGCAACAATTGTTTTTACGCTTGTTGTTTATCCAAATTTGTAATAACTGGATGTGAAATACATCAAACATGCTGCCGTTTATCATCACTGCAATGCACTGCTTTTTAGTTTACATAATGATGACAACGCTGCAAGTCTAGCATTCACTCTTCCCTTACATGCCTGACAAGAGGATAATAGGTATAGGTAGAGTACATGAAGCATTAAATAAAACTAATCATGTGATCTCAGTTTAACTATGCACAGATATCCTGTCAAATGCACCGAACAACAGAGCAGCCAAGTGCTCTGCCGGGTCTGACCTCTAAAGGGTTTCACCTAAAAATTTTACACAATACATTTTAGTAAGAAATTATTTTTTGCAAAGATGTTTTTTTTTTGTGATTAAAGGTTGTTTTCACCCCCGTAAAGTTAGTCTTTAATCATATCTGGGGTAAAATCAACATGATTTTAAAACTAAATATTAATTTAACTCAATGAAAAGCATCTTTGCAAATAAAATTATATTACTTGACCTCTCCTTGTCGCCAAAAATTGTTTGAACATTGAGCGACTTGTATTACCAAGCGTAAATTCATTTTCAGTAACTTCTTGCGGGGAGATCAGAACATTTATATTAATTTATTTCAATAGACACGCATCTTTTGAGTAAAGTTTTCAACACCTTTTGTCATCTAATAATGTGTAACCACCAAGCCTGAGTGCAGCGTAACTCACAACAGGTGTAAGTGTGTGAAAAAATCAGAGGAGTGATTGTAAATTATTAATTATTGAAGACCATGAAGAAATAAATTTGAATTGCCTTATTTATGTATCTCTCTCAAAATCACTCATTTTTAAGTGAAATATTATAAATTACTTCAACTACACATTTGCCACGCAAGCACGGCATTGCCAACATTGCTGTACGTATAGAGGAAATGCGGCCTGGATTGTGTAAGCTTCGACTGTACCCGATGATGTTAAGCAGAGCTTGTTTCTTCCTCTTACATGCCTCGCTAGGAGAGAGCTAGTTGTCTAGCAACCAGCGTGGCATCATTGTGCCCTACCTCTGGGTGCTGACTAGTTTGGAAGTAAAGGAGTATGTTTCTTCACTTATCCCACCACTGAATTTTCTCTATCTTGCCAGTCGACAGACAACCTCTCTGCACGCTCTTAGCTGATTGAGTGTGCACAGGGCATTCAAAATTTGGCTCCCATTTTGTGTCATATTATTTTCATTTTCAGAAGGTTTGAAACTTTTGGGTCTGCTTGCATTTTCAGTGTCGGATTACAATAAATCATATACTGTATTTTGTAATGTTATATTCTTTTTTTTTTTTAACAAGTTGAGGTGAAATCTTTTTTAATGTATTATTTACAGTAATACTAATAAAGTAAGACTTTTTTTAAATATCCTATTTTTATTTTGTTTATTAGTTAAACTTTATTCACAAATAATGTACAGCTCTCAGTATACTCAACATGAAAGTTTAATAGGGTTAGAAGTTGTATTTTATTGATGTACATGTTAAAACCCTCATCTACTGAAATCCCAGTTGTATGGAAATTTGACAGTCCCCTGAAAAACAGTAGATGTTAGGTCCACTACATTAGCAAGATCTATTTCTTCCCTGATTTGTGTCTGCACAGTTAACAAAACTGCAGCTCTGTATTGTTGCATTTTATTTTCCATTTCAGCCTGATGATGTTGAAATTGCTCGTTGATATTCTCCAGTTTATTTCTGAGTCGTGTGTTTGATAGCTTTATTTTAACACATTAATGCTACTCCCCACCTGTGGTGTACAGATGGTTCGTAGCGTCCTCGGTTAATGTTAAGTGGCACAGACTTTAGGGTGCCTGGGATTTGAGGGTAAATGACACAATGACTTCATCACGACTTCTTAGTTTTGAACAGGTTTATTTATCGGGAATTTACTTACACATTCCCAGCACTGTTGCAGGAATTTACACATACTTTAACGCCCTGCGAGTTCAAGGCCTTAAGGGCTGGTTACAATGTTGTGGCTATGATTCCGAAGCTGTAGGGGCATTAGGTGTCAGGACAGGTTCCTGAGTGATGACGGGGTTACTTATCTGCACATGTTGCGTGGTAGTTGTTCCGGCAGTTGATGAGGTCTGGTGAACTGGATGGCCTGGTTAACGGCCCTCTGTGGTTGGCTTGTTGCACGCAGCTGGCTTCCTCTCGACGTGGCGCCCCTCGGTGGGGCTCACCACTCGCTCCCGTTCTCGGCGTAGGGTAGTAACGCACTGCTTACTACCCTACCACATCCCGGCAAGGGACCCCGGTGTGGGCCCCAGCCATCCTTCGCGGCTACGGGCTGCACTGGACAATCCCACTATCTCGACATGGCACTTCCGTTGAAGTTCACCACTCGACTCCGCCTTCTCGGTGCATTGCAACTGACTGACTGGAAACTGACTGAATTATGCTGTAACTGGCTTGCTAACTCGCGTCCTGACATGATTCTGGTAACTGTCTCTGATTCGGCCCTGCGTCTCGCGTCCCGATTTGGCTGACCCCTTAATGTCGCGACTTACTATCTGCGCATCCCAAGGTGGCGGTACAGAACTTCCGCCCCACCAGCTGCTCGTTGTTTTGACTAACTGACGTGGCCGGGTTCCGATCTCCCAGCCTAACTCTCTCTGCGCGGCTGACCTCTCTCTGTGCGGTAATAATCAACTGTTAACTGTCATACTGACGTACTAATGACGAACTGTCCCTCGAACTAACCTCTCTGTGCAGTAATCTTCAACTGCCTTCCATCCTCCTCGCAAAGAGGCTTATATCCTTTCTAGCCTCCCTCCCTAATTTCCTGCACGTGTCCCCTTGTTGGGAAGAGGGGGGAGGTGGGAGGATGCAGTACAATGCACTTCAAAAATGTGCCATGGTTCCCTGAAGGTTGGAGGGGGGGAGTGGTGGCACCCTTTCCAAGCTTGTCAGCTATTTCTCGGTGCGTGTTTTCTGACTTCAGGTATCATACGCCTGCCTACCTCGTGATTTCTCAGCGTTACGAATTTCATGGGCTTGCTAGAGGGAGGGGGGAGGTGGGTGGGAGGACTGCGCGGCAGGCTTGCACACGCTCCTACCTCGGCTTGACCTTTCTCTGCGGTGATTACGACTGACACGTGTGTGTCTACACTGGTTTAAGCTGGCGGGGGGGGTTGGTTGGTGACAGCGCCGCTCTAAATAATACTCCTAATTACGCCACGTGTCAATTCCCCTCTCGTCTTTTCGGCGCTGACACACTCCGTGCTAAAATCTTGGTTTTTGGTATATGGTTGCATCTCTGTAGATCTAACCTATTCTGTGTAGTCGCGCGGGCTAGCGCGACATGTTTCTCATGTGGCTTGTCCCGCAGCTCATTGGCAGCTGTGACACCCCTTCCACTGACTGTCCCTTCCTTCGCGGTCTTCGCTTCCGCTAATCAGGCCATTACTCAAGGTCCTGCGCCATCCCCACGGTTAACAGGCATGCCCCTGCCTGTAAAAAGGTTAATAGGCGTGCCCCTGCCTGTAAAANAAAGGTTAATAGGCGTGCCCCTGCCTGTAAAAGGGGCCTAACACTCCCGCTCTGCGGGTAACAAAATAAGGCTTCTATTCACAAAAAAAAACTGACGGACTTTTACCTGGGTTCTCTTTCTGCCGCCGACTGCATGCTACTGCACAATTTTAACTCCTGGCTACCTATTTGAACTCGCAAAAAAAATACACTATATAGGGCGATACACTTCTCGGACATTCTTACCTTACAAAGCTTCTTACAGGGTTACACAACTATACAAAATTACCTACAGTGATCTATCCGCTTCTGTGCTTCGGTCTCCTGGTAAGCTGAGATATTCTTGATGTATACAAACAAACAGTTGGCTTAGGGCCTGTGTATTTGCTCAGCTGGCCGTCAGCTTTACGTTTTGGTGACAGGTATTTAATTTTACGTTAAGGACGACTTCACAGGTCGTCAAAGAAAAACAACTCTTAACTACTAGGCTGGTAAACTCTGCCGGTTTTACAAATTGACTTCCGATGGTGACACACAAAGCACACTGACTCATGGTACGTTTTACTATTAAGATGACTCACAGGTCGTGGAAGAACAAAAAATAAGACCCTTACCTTTATCTTACAGCTGTTGCCCGCGGCTTTGCCCGTTGGGGCAAATGTAAACATCAACTCTCTTGGTAAAAAACTATTTAACACATTCTAACTCCAGTTCCTGGCTGATGGCACATATTGGGTGCCTTGGAAATTAAATTAAAATTACACTCAGGCACACTTAAGTGTGGCGTCTACACATCTTTCGGCTGAAGGCCCCAACTTCACAGGTCAAACTGTAAACCGTTTTTGTCGCACTAGGTTGCTGCGCACTTAGGTTGGCTGGCAGGTCAGGTAACCTGCCCTAGTTTTCGCAGCGGGTGACATGGGTACACTTACCCACAGACTGTTTCTTTCGGCTGCGGGTGGTTTCTTCTTGCGCCTCGCACTGTGAGCCTGGGCATCTGCGGTGAGGGTGGGAAGAATGCATTTCCTTCCTCTCTCGGCGTTGACATCTCTGGACTGCTGCGTTGCAGGCCCGTCCTGGGATGTGGCTGCGGTTTCCCGACTTCGTTTCTGGTCGGTGCACTTTTCTTCATGTCTTCGCTTCTCGCCTACTGTCTGTTCTACGTCCGCTTTCTTCTCGCTTCTCGCCCGTTCCCCTTTCCACTCATCTTCCCATGCGCGTATACTTTTCTGGACGGTAATTTCTTATCGCGCGGCAGCGCTGTGGCTCGGGTGTATTATCGCCCAGCTCTCCACACTTCGTATGGGCTGGCGCATTGGCGACGTTATCTCTCCACCCTGCGTGTATTAAAGGAAATAACGCACGGTGCTCGGGTGTATCAAAGTAGATAACACGTAGGGCTGTGTTACTTCTTGACTGATAGCGCGCGGCACTGGGCGTATTAATGGAGATAATGCGTAGGGCTGTGTTGCCTTTGCAGCGTTTATTGCTTTTGGTCACGATCTTCCTGCCTTGGGTCACTGTCCCTTGACCTAGTGATCCACTGCGGGTCCTTCTTTTCGTGTTTACTGTTTCTGAGCATTTGTGGCCCGACAAGCGCATCTCACTGGCGCTCTCCGTACCTTCCTGGCTTCGCGGTTATGTACCCATCCGCCTGCCTACTTCTCCCGTCATTGACAGTGGCCCTCCTTCAGGGCACTCATGACCTAATTTTCTTATAGGTCAGCGCGGTTTTATTTCATCCCTATCCCACGTCATTTCCCACTGTCCAGTAGAAATGACCTCTCGTTTCCCTACCGTTCCCGCTCCTCGTTACTCTTTTCGCTAATCTCTGCCTCGCTTCATCTTCGCCCCTCGCTCTCTCGATCGCACTCGCTCGCTCGTCACTCGTCGTCTCTCAAAATTCATGCCACTTTCACTATCGTCCATCCTCCAATGGGCATTTGTGGCCTACTTCTTCGCTAACCGCTCCTTGCTAAACGCCCTATGTTCTCCCGCCTCGCTGTCTCGCTCGTCCTCGACAATTCCTAGTTTGTCGGCCTAGTACCCTTGCCTTCTCTAGTGCGAATTGGTTGTTAGGTGCCAAAGGGTTTGAGACTCCCTTAAGTCTTTGGGTTCATCCTTACTAGCTCAGTAATTCTGTATGGTTCAGCCTGACTAGTTCGGTAATCTGGTACTGGTGAGACCCTTTTTCTCGGGTATACGGGTATAGTCTGGTTCTTGATACAGTCTCTACAGACTTCCCGATTCCCGATTTGGCTGACCCCTTAATGTCGCGACTTACTATCTGCGCATCCGGGGTGGTGGTACCAAACTTCCGCGCCACCATCTTCTGCTTGTTGTTTCGACTGACGGACATGGCCGGGTTCCGATCTCCCGGCCTAACTCTCTCTCTCTCTGCGCGGCTGACCTCTCTCTGTGCGGTAATAATCAACTGTTAACTGTCGTACTGATGACGAACTGTCCCTCGAACTAGGTTTTCTCGGGGCACCACACCGTAAAGTGTGGCCCGAGATTAAACCTTCTAAGAATTGGATCGAATTTGAGTGAAATTGAAAGAAGGTGNTTAGTTTTCTAGGAAGTTGAAGAGGTCAGCGTGGCACACTGTCTCCCCGCCTCTGCGTCGGCCGGGTGGATAAACAGGCCAGAGGGTTATTAGTCCACCGGACTTGTCTGTGCGTGGCCACAATTCCCCTAGTGGGACTCCCTCTGGACGGCGAAGAGGGAGAAAAGGGTTTTCAAGCCCCAGACTCCGGATGCCGGAGTCCGACGGGGACTCCCTTGACTAGTGGTAGTGGACATTGGGACTCGTGTAAGTAGCGTGGAGCCTACTGTAACTTATGAACTGTGGAGAGTGTAGTGTTTTGTATTGTACTCTGTAATTAGA
>NQII01000149.1:0-37746 GCA_002778355.1 Clitarchus hookeri
GTATTCGACTCGCTCGAGTTAACAGATATGTGCTTCGTTTTTTCGCGCTGCTTCGTCAAAATGTAAGTAAATAAATATTTTTTCTTGTATTTACGCGAGCACTAATGATTTAAGATTTAGGATAAAATGAAAAATAAACTGCGAGAGTATCCGCTAAAAAGTGTTTTATTTAAATAGAAATAGTTTTTGCTCAATTGATAAATGAATTATGTTTACGTTGCGTTCCACTACTTCCACTTATGAGTGTGAGAATGATATAAAAGATAAAATAAATAAATAAATAATGCCGGATACTTCACACAAATTGTCTGAATTAGTAGGAATGAATTGAGTAGAGTTACGTAAATGAACGAAAATTTGAATTAAAATTGTAATTAAATATGTTAACGTGTGATGGTTTAAGAATATTAGAGCGACGCTGGCCCACAACCCCTCCCCCCCAGTGTAACCAGTATAGGGGCTTAGAGAGACACGTGGCAGCCGTCGTACCCGCAGAAGAAGGTCATGCAGAGTCCAACACGCACTGCCAAGCTAGGCACGTGTCGCAGATGCCTAGCCATGACACCCCCCACCCCCCTTCATCATCCCACCTCCCTACGCCTCTAACAGGTCCGTGAGATTTGTTGAGCGCGGAGGTTTCACGATATAGAAAACAATAATGCACAGTTCGCCTAAATTCAGAAAAAACATGCACCACAGAAGAAACAGATGACGAGCTGGATAATAGTGCCGAGAACACCCCCCTCCCCCCTTAGCTAAACACAGGACAATGTGGAAACGCACCGAGAATAGCTGACAGAGCAAGCTAAGAGCAAAGTGTCACCCCCCCAACCTTCAGGAACCAGGGCACATGTTTTGAAAGGCATTGTTCTGCGTTCCACCACCTACCCCCTCCCCCGATAATAGAGACATGTGCCGACACTTAAGTGAGGACACTGGCAAGCATAAAAACCCCTTTACGAGAGAAGTGGGATTCAGTTGATTATTACCACCCAGAGTAGGGAGGCAGTTCATTAGTACCGGGCGAGAGAGCAGTCAGTCGAAGATCGCCGAGCAGAGAGTTAGGTCAGGGGTTCGGACCCCTGGCCACGTCAGTAGAACATCACCATAGTGAGACGGCAGCAACTGCGGCCTTGCCAAGGCCGCCGATCGCCGGAGCTCACCCACCACAGCTGACATCATACCAGCAAGAGTTAAGTATACAGTACGCCGTCCAGAGAAGCCNCACCCACCACAGCTGACATCATACCAGCAAGAGTTAAGTATACAGTACGCCGTCCAGAGAAGCCCCCCCCCCTCCTTCACAAAGTCGTCAGCAGTTAATCCCAATAGTCAAATAATCAAATTAGAGTACCACACCTCTCAAGTGCTGATGTATTTTATTTGTGTTAAATTCGAGACAATATATTCGTCCTTCAAAATGAAACAGTAAAAGACTACATTATTACAAACCCCTTAACCTTCAGGCAACATATTGTCGGTGCCTGGAGGCATTAACTCTTACCCTATAAGCCACCATGTCTTCCACAGTGGCGTAGCATCAAGTTAATTTGGCGCCCGAACGTGGGGCCCAACGCTATTTAGTGTAGTATACGTCAATGTTTTGTATTTTGTTTGTTAGAGAGGTACTACTCGTACTACTTGTCTAGTTGACAAACGTTTCAAAACATGTTACTTTCAAAACCAAGCCAAAATGAGGAGGATTATGGTGGGGACAGTGAGAAAACTGTATGGCATTATTTAAAAAAAATGCAAAAAGACAACTCTGTGAACGCGAAATGCACATTGTGCCCTAACATACTAAAAATAAGTAAAGGTTCTTATAAAGGTTTAAAAACACATTTGAGAACAAAGCATTACGTTGATCTAAGTTCTGAAAATAGCCAATTAAAACGTCCGAATTCTAATTCATTTCCCAAACCATCCACATCAAAAACTAATTCAGCTGATATAATTTGTGAGGAGGAAATACCCAAGAAAAAGTCTAAAACAATTAACAGTTATTTTAAAAAGGAAAACTCGATGGAAAAGATGATCTCGAGAATGGTCTGTAAAAAATGATGTGCCCCTCAGTTTATTTTATATGTCGCCAGATTTGAGATATTTGTTTTCAAAAAACGGATTTCAACTTCCTAATTCACCAAACACTATAAGATCTATAGTTACAAATTTTGCAAATACCGTCAAAGTCGACTTGATAATTGAGTTCGAAATCTTAAGAAACAAGGAAAAAGATTCTCTTTGAGTTTTGACTAATGGACGTCCCAAAAAAATCACCGATATTTGAACCTAAATGTACACCAAAAATAAAAACACTTTAATGTGGGCTTGATTAGACTACATGGTTCGTGCACTACGGAACATACTATCAGGCTAATAAAAAACCACTTAGAAAGCTTCGGTCTTGATTCTGATACTGATATTATTGGCATGAGTACTGACGGCGCAAGTGTCATGATCAAAGTAGGTAAGCTAATGGTAAGCTCATGAATTGCTATCAGCAACTATGCTTCGCACATGGGTTACAATAAGCCGTGGTCGATGTTTTATATAAAATGAATTAAGACAAGGAAGAAGAACACCTAGCAACATTGCCAACAACATCTAATGAATCAGATACAGATGACGAAGACGCAACGAATAATGCTCTTGAAGAACAAGGAGTTACAGTAAAAATAACGGATCCTCGTCATCCTTATCTTTCTAGGGCTGAAGTAATTCCTAGATACAATGATCTTCTTCAAAAAGTGCGAAAAGTGGTGAAACTGTTCAAAAGATCGCCTACTAAATACGATATGTATCTGCAAAAGTATGTGAAAGAAGATACAGGTAAAGAATTAAGCCTTATTTTGGATTGCCACACGCGTTGGAATAGTCTTCTGGCTATGATAGAAATATTTTATTAGCTGAAAGTGTGTATCGATAAAACTTCAATAGATATAGGATCTCACATAAAATTTAGTGACCTTGAATGGTCGAAAATAACATACTTGATTGACAGTTTAAAGCCATTTAAATTGGCTGTAGTGGCCCTATGCAGAAGACATTCGACCCTGAAACAACTGAAACAACACTAAAATTTGTTTTAGAGAAGTTGCTCACTCATGACACGGTGTTAAGTACTGAATTATCTGAAGCACTACGTACAAGGGTTAAAGAACGCCGCACTGTAGTATCAGGAATATTAATATACTTACAGAATCCAAAGAAATATCATGAAGATACAAACCGAGCTGATGATACATTTACTATGCCAAAGAAAAAAGTCATGCGATTAGAAATGAAAATTTTTTAGAAAGACTTATTCAAGATGATAACTCTAACGAAAACGTGAAAGAAATAGTATAGAAGAACTTAGATTCATCATCACTGAAAAAATATTTGACATTACACGAAGAATTACAATTACAAATCCAGCAAGAAGCGACGTGTTATACCATATATACTAAAAAAGAGAAATATTTTGATAAAGTACTAAAAAAGGAAATGAATGCATTTGAAAGTCAAGGAGATCGAGAAGAAAACTTGTTTGCTATTCATGATTATTTGCTGGCAATAAAGCCGACAAGTGTAGCAGCTGAAAGGGCCTTTTCGGCTGCAGGCTATATTTGTAGCTCTATTAGAAGTCGACTGGCAGATTACACAATTAACACTATTTGTTTTCTACGATCCTTTCATCTGTCATAAATATAAGAATGAGACTTGTTAGTATTCTCAAATACCTAATTATTGTGATCTCAGTAAATTACGTAAGATTAATTATGTAAGATTTTATAAAGTTACTTACTAAAATTGATCTATCTGTGAAAGTGATATCTAGAAAGACTGAACCACCCGTTATGTTTCGTTAAAATTTAACTAGTTACCTACACTCTACTAGATTTTAATTGTTTGCTTTTTGTCTAATTTTAACATCAGAAATAAAGTAAATTTTATGTATACGGTTTTTTTAATTACCTATAAATACAATACACTCGATTAACTCATTAACAGTTCATTTCGGCGGACCGAAAAGGGAAAATCGTCCTGATTTGATCAATCCGGTGTGACCCGGCCGGATCCGGCCGGGTCGATGGGAATCCGGTCGGATCCGGTCGGATTGAAAATGACGCCGGATTGCAATCCCTACACATGTACATTATTAACAGAGTAACTATTAAAGATAATATGATGGGACTGTGTGCATTTGACGCTGTAAGAACCAGCTGAGTCTGTACGAGTGCACGTAGTCATTCTGCTGTTATCAGTTCAGTTACCAGCCACGAGCGGCAGCACTACAATTTTGGAGAAAGTGGTGGACGTAACAGGGTTTTCTTTCGAACAACGTTAGTGGATTTTAAAGTGTTGTTAATAGCTTAGTTTTATTCTACCAGTGTAGCTACTCCGGCAAGGAAAACTGCACAAAAATAGTTTCTTTCAACCGGATATTACGTCAGACTAGTTGACAGTGAGCATTTCATTCAACCGGTGTACCTACACTGGTGTACTTTGGTGGAGCAAAATTTAAACCTGCTCTGGAGGAGGTGTAGCTGGTGTAGTGTAATAAAAAGGGCACGAAATTTGTATGTCTCTCCTGAATAGTTTGTCCAGTGTAAGATGAAGGTTGTTTCAATTCTTTACAATAATAGTGGAAGAGCAATGATTAATAAATGTTCGTTACAATTAACGGTATGTTTAAAAAGTGGACATTGAGATATTTCCACGTCTTAGTAAGAAATGTAACCTCAACATTCTACAGTTGTCGCACGTTCACGTAAGAAACGAGCAGCGAATTGGTAGGAAATGGAAATACTTTTAAGGTAAATGGCTTGCTTGTTTGCTGAGAAACACATTTCTCTAATTGAACTATGAACTTGGACCATTCCAGTTAGTTCTGTAGGCGCATTTGTACGTGCGAAACAGCAAGGATTTGATCAAATTCAATGAACGTACTATCACTGTCACTGATGAAGCCAAAATTTGTGAATGTCAATTACCTGTATACACAGGTATAACCAGCATTAGGGCTACAATGAAATGAATGTAACTAGGTCTTAAAGTTTTAAAGTAGGTCGTCGCTCGAAGAACTGCTTTCCACGAATTCATTCTCTAACAGTCGGTCAATGTCCATTACGAAATTGGAACGACAAGCTATGTAGCAAGTGTAGCTTACGTTAAATAAAAATGGAGATAAAATGCACATGTACCGGAAAATGTTTCATTAACAAAACTCATACCAAGGCAAGTACTAGTTTTCAAACACAGCGCTAAATCTCTACAGGAATATAAACAACAACGTCGTTTCTTTCAACTGTGCCGGTGTACTCACACCGGAATAGAAATCTGGTTAAACTGCTTTACAGTACACCGGCTACATCGTTTATGATTGAATGAAAAGAAGCTAATGATAGACCATGATTGCAGAGCAGAGAAGATGGAGCACAGAGTTAAATACTATGCCACCGTCATACATTAAAAGGACAAAATTATGTATAAATCTGAGGTTTTCTGATTTTGTTATTTCGATACCGCTGATCACGAATATTACAACGCGGACATTTAAATCGGTAGCTTTCCGTCTCAAAATGGCAGTTCAGCTTTCTGACCTTCTTATATTTAAGTAGATATAGTTTATGTCCTGTTTAATATTATTAATTATGTGAAAAACAATTTGTCAGTCTAGGATAGCGAAATTAATAAATTTATCATTTTATTACAGTTTATCACATACATAAATAATAGGCAAGAAGGTGAATTCTCATAAATTTTTCTTTATGTAAGCCCTTATTGCAATGCGAATGTTGAAAATATCTGGAGGGTACTAGTGACATAACAAAAGTTGTGGGAAAATATGTTTGCTACGGATTAAGCTAAACAATATGCTACTATATTGAAGCAAGCGTGAGCGAACACGTTGAAATCAAACCACGACAGCAGTGCTTTGTAAGCCTCTATAGTGATGGCATTTTCCATATGTCGTCGGTCTTCGCCTTCACGTCTGTCTAACCCTCACATTTGAAACATTATGAAGCAATTATTTATAAACAACAGTTTTATTCCACACCTTATGGTGTTTAGTATTGTTTCTTGTAACTTATATAGGCGGTAGTTTTTCAACCTTATACAAAAACTACGTTTTAAAACATTCAGCTACCAGAAAAAAGTTTGGAAAACTATTTTCATATCCAGTTTGTCAACGAGTCAACTACCATTGGCCTTTTAGATGCTAGTGGTTTAATGGTTATCCAAGAACAACATATGAAAGCTAGTTCATCGGGAGTACAATATATGCATGTATATATGTGTATGTATATACACATATATAGTCTAGCCTACTTTGTTCAATTTGACAAAATATCAAGAAAATAAATTTAATGTCAATAAATTTAACAAAATATCAAGAAAATGCATTTACTCATGACAAATTTAACAAAAGATCAAGAAAATTAATTCACTGATAAAATAATTTATAAATAAAATATTTTGAAATTCTCAAAATATTGTAAACTCATTAAAAATCAGGAAATATCAACCAAAATTAAATAAATATCGCCAAATATCAATCAGAAATCTCACAGTTTCATCCATCACTAAATTATAAAATCTATTAACGCCAAAAAATTAATTTTTTAACAAAAGGTTCTGCCTCACGTCAACGAAAATCATTAAATATGAGAAAATATCAATCGTCAATCATTAAATAACACCAAATATCGATCACAATCGTACAATTTCATAATTTACAAAACAATAACATTTATAAACACAAAAATTAAATATTTTTATTTAATTTTTTGTACTAAAATATTTGATATAAAGTAATAAGTACGGTGTATTAAAATGTATATTTTTTTCCACTCACATAAATACATGTAAAACATGTTTCAAACAATATGTTGAAGTTTATAATCACAACAATGGTGAGAAACCGTTTGAAAAAAGTGCATTGGGATGAATGTTGGAAATATGTTGGTATAGGAAATCTTGAAAAACATAAAAAAAAACAATATTATATGATAACGTAAACTAAAAAATTAACAAAAAAATTAAAAAAAATTAAGAAGAAATAAAACCTATTAATTTATTTCCACCTCATCCTATATAATATATGAACATCACCATGTATGTAGAGTATGTTTAATGAGTATACAAGAAGTATATACCATAATAAACAACAAAATAAAGAAAATATTACACCAAATTAGATAAAAATCAACTAGAACAAAATCGGATAAAAAATAAAATAACACCAAAAATAATAATATAACCATTAAAAAGAAAACTCTTTTATATGCATATGGATTAAATTTTTTGATATCTTGTAATCATTTATATATAAAGTAAATAGAAACGTAATTTCTCTATTTTATTGCACTTATATCTATTAACGTTGTATACCGATCTAGTAATGTAATCTTATATTTCTCATCTAGGATACAATTTTTTTTTACCAAAGTTGTTTTGCAAAACTGTAGCTTTACATTTTCTATCCTTTCCTAACTAATTTACTTTAATATCTCCATATGATTCATTTAACTTATTGATCAGAGTTAAAATTTTGTAGTTTACTATTTATATACAAAAATTGTACATCATGTTGAAAATACAATTTATTATTAATTTTACTTTTACCATTTGTATTTCTTATATAAAACATTATATGAATTCAAATTCTTCAGAATTAATTTGATATTAAATTCTCAGTAAAAAGACATTGATCTTAATATCTAATTCAACAAAAATTTTGTAACACTTAAAAGTACTTATTAAATTAATATTTACTTTCCAATAACATCNCATTGAACTTAATATCTAATTCAACAAAAATTTTGTAACACTTAAAAGTACTTATTAAATTAATATTTACTTTCAAATAACATCGTAGTTTTAATTCATTTATCAAAATAAAATATTTAAATGCTAGTGTTAAGTTTTTTCAAAATCTGTGTTTGAGTAATTTAATATAAAATAATAAATTAGAAAAATATTTACGTTCTAATGAATAATTTATAAATATATCGGAGCATTTGTATAAAAATATTAACACATCTTGCTGATTAATTTAAATCATTAAATTTTTCCATTTCATCATGTAAAAAGGTATACATCTTCAGTAATAATTTTTATTTGATAATAAATACGATTTCTGCCACTAACCAATATAAGATTATATATTGTATTCTTTGGAACATTCTTATTAAAAGCAAAATTTACTTTAACATTTTTTTTTGCTTTTTACAGTCATTGTTAGCCTACTTTCCGGAGGAAAGAAAGTATTATGATATCACTTTCCTTATTGTGCCTGTGTATGTATTTGTGTGTCTGTGTGTACATGTGTGTGTGAGTCCCCCTTTTCAATTTTTTTACGCGTCAACTGAATTACACCAAACTTGGTACACACATAAGATTTAGTAAGGACACGTGACTTATACGGTTTTCGACCACAACCAGAACTTAATTTCAAAATGGGGGCCACTTAAATATTTTGGTGTTATATGTCATATCTCGGGAACCATTCAACCGGTTGTAACCAAATTTTGTATTCTGGAAGAGCATCAAGTGAGCATACAATTTTGAGATGGGTATTGTTGTTGGTCTGCCATTTTGGAAATAACATTAAATTAAGAAATATAAATTTTTAATTATATCTCGTATCTCGTCTAATTTGACAGGTAAGTAATACTTTGATAGGCCAAGTTAATGTAAGTGATTGAAATTTTTAAGGATCCTACTTATTTTCGATATGGTGGGCATACAAATATTTTAAGTTTATTTGGTATATCTACTATACCATTTAACCAATTTCGACCAAATTTTTTATACTAAAAGTGTATATTACAAGCATTATTTATACCAACAAATAACATCTTTGTTGACAATTTTGGAAGATAGCACCATGTGAATAAATAAAGTAATTATGTCATATCTCGGTAAAAAATTAACCGATTCCTACCAAATTGAGCAAACAAATAGTACTGATGTAGATGATATTAAGTGATACGTTTTAAGTATCTCAGACACTTATTTAAAAAATTTCGGCCTTAGAGCCATTTTAGCTTAGAAAGCTATATCGTCGGAAATATGAAATCAATTTCAACATAACTTTACATGTTTGCAGTATATTACACTTATCAAATTTATCTACATGCAGTATATTTTGTCCGTCATTTTGCAATATAGGGTTGACGCTACGCCATTGTAGAAGACATGGTGGCTTATAGGGTCAGAGTTAATGCCTCCAGGCACAGACTATATGTTGCCTGGAAGGTTGAGGGTATTTCAATAATGTAGACTTTGGCTGTTTCAATTTGAAGGACGAATATATTGTCTCGAGTTTAACACAAACAATCTACAGAAACACTTCCGAGGTGTGGTACTCTAAGTTTGGCTACTCGTATTAACTGGGGCGACTTCGTAGTGGAGGGGCTTCTCTGGACGGTGTACTGTATACTTATCTCTGCTGCGGGTGCTGGTAAGCTGTCATCTGGGGATGAGCTCCGGCGCATTGGGCGGCCTTTGGAACAAGGCCCGCGTATGTTGTCGGCTGCGGACTGCGGCTCGGACTCGTGCTCACGTCTTCTCGCGATTCCTTGATGCAACTCTTCCCTCGGCGCGGTGGTGATGAACTGCGAACCCACTTCTCTTGAAAAGGGGTTTTTATGCTTGCCAGCCTCCATCCTTAATTTTCGGCACATGTCGCCTTGTTGGGGGGGAGGGGGTGAGGTGGTAGGATGCAGAACAATGCCTTTCAAAAGACATGTCCTGGTTCCTGAAGGATGGGGCCAGGGGGGGGGGTAGTACCTCGCCCCTAGCTTACTCTCGTCAGCTATTTGTTCTCGGTGCGTGTTTTCTGAATTCAGGCGAAATACACATGATTATTTGGTGATATCCCATGAAACCTCTGCGCTCCACAGACCTCACAGGCTGGCTAGATGTGCTCTTACTTGGCTCTGCGAATTCTCCTGCTTTCCTACGTAAGTATGTAGCACTATTCGGGTGCTCCGGCGATATGCCAGCTCTTACTCGGCACAACCTTGACACGTGTAACTGCGATCCGTTCTGGCTGTTCACCTGCTTCGTGACACGTGCCAACTGGTAGGCGCTCGCGAAGGGGGTCAGCGAGGCTTTTACTCAAAAGGCATTACACAACAGCTCTAATATCAGAATTNATTACACGACAGCTCTAATATCAGAATTCGGGCCTTCTGGGTCTTGATAGCATAGCCCAATGTTCTAATACTTGGGCTTCATTATGTGATGAAAGTAGCAAATTAGTTCTTTGGAGACCTCTGAATAGGAGAACCCAATATAGATAGGCTTGCTGAACTTAAATTTTTTATTGCCATATCTTCACCCTGAAGATTTTAGTGTGGTTTTAGTTGGGTTTCAATCTTAGCTTCTCTAACTTTGATGAGCTGAAGGCCAGCTTTATATTTACCTGCTTCCTGATGTTTACCATCGTATTTCCAAACTCCGAATTGTTTATCAGCTTGTAGAAGTCCTCATCGAAACATGTATGGCATGTTTCCTGTTCTCGCTCTTTAAATCAGTATAGTGCTACAGCCAATTTGATTGTTTGACACCTATAACTGCATTTTAGCATCAAGCCCATCTATAATTACACTTCAAGGTACTGTGTTGGATAACATAACTTTCCTTGATATCTAAGTTGGTTGGCAGTTTCTTCCGTAGTCCTCGACATAGAAGAAAGTTTTTGTAGGGCATGCACCTCTCTTTGGTTATCTAAGCCGACATCTAATGCGAACCTGCTTCTAAATCATTGGGTATACTTATAATGTACTCTTCAAAGACCTCCATGATTCAGTTAATGTCATATACAATCCACACAAACTCTTTGTATGGTAAGAATTCGGACATCGGCCAGCCATACAAGTTGTTCGCATAAAAGTATACTAATTAATTCGAAGGCGTATTCCTGTCATATTTCTTTGGGTACTTGTTTTCTTTTCATATCTCTTCCCGACATTAACTGTGCTGAATCTGAGCCATGTCTCTTAGAACCAAATAATCTTATTGTCACTTAGCAGGTCCCACTCAAACTTACTTTTCAGCAATGCCCTGGTGTGGTGTAATACACATGTCCCAATATTTGTCTAAGATATCTGCTAGAATCAGGATGCTGAATCATAGGTACAGCCTTGTGTAATCCTCCAGATTATTAATTCCAGATCTATTCCAAATGTTATTCGAATTCGTAAAGTAAAAAAAAGTGCATTTATTTCTCAGTCTTCAATCAAACATTTCTTTCGGTGACAGTTGAGTCTCTCTTAATTTGTATACAGAGTCCATTTTTTCATAACTTTAGATGCCCTTATGGTTAATTAAATCATACTACTCGCTTTTAAGAACTTTTTTGTCTCTTGGACTTTTAGAACTGCTACCTTCTAAAGTTATGGCATAGTGTCAAAGTATTTTGACATGGACTTGAGACTATCGATAAATCTAAGCTACGGTCCATTCGTGACATTAAGGCTAAACAATACGTATTTTTTCTTGTTGCTTGGGATCAGGATTGTTTTCATTGTAGTTCCCAAACTTCTTAATGAGTATCATATATAAATAATGAATAATTAAGCACTTTGAAAGGGAATAACAGAAAAATTATTAAAGACAGTGTAATGGACTGCTTATGTTAGTGGTTTTGGAGATCTTAAAGAACCTGATCTTCATCTCATGCTTCCTGAACCCTTTACATATGCTGTTTTAACTTTACCCGAAAAGGAAAATGGTTTTATAAGAAGCTTTTGATGACCTGCTTTGAACTCATTCAACTTCTTGAGCCAAGTTTACAGTCCAGTTATGCCAATAGCTGTTCCGTTTGTCTGGAGAAATATAAAACACATGTAATATGAAAGATTATTGAGGGTTAATTGAAAACTTGTGTATTCATATATTTGAGGGTACAGTGGTCTGATATTTTACCAATTCAAACAGTCTCTAAACCACTTGTTCGTGTGATCACTCGTTCGTTAGCTGGTTCATATCATAGTTCGTTCATTTACTTGCCTCGCTCACTAACTCACTGCACACCAAATTCTATGGCCCCTGAGAGCTTTTTTTTGTGTCTCGGGTACACTTTCGAGTAGACCATATGATCCAGTGCGGATTCTAGATGTTGTTAAATGTCTGTTTAACCCAGAAATAGTGCCCTATTTTGCGGTTTGAGTGCTATTTTGGGTTTCAGAATTACGATTATTACAAAACACGATTTTCAGATGGCTTCTGCACAAGAACTGGCCAAACACATGCACTACTAATATATCATTGATATACAATCGCAAATATAATATTTATTATTCTGCACAGTTATCACTCTCTTATTTAATTGTTTTATATTTGTTGGCCAAAACTTATTACATGTGTTTCTATCTTTATATGTTGACTTTGGCAAAGAATAATTAACAAAAAGTTATAACGAAAAATTAATTTATAAAACAGGGTTTAAACTCTTATAAACGTGGAGTCATTGCCCACTTATGTGTGATCTTAAGAGTTGGGACCAAAACAGTCACTTATCTGAAGTCACGATGCAGAGGGCTTGCTAGGAACCATCTGTCTCTGATACATTATTTTATAGAAAAATTACATGGTTCACCCTTAATACTGTATCCACTTTTGATCACCTAATGGGATCTTCAGAAAATATTGATTACATATAACATTTGAAATATCCTAATGAAATTGTAACTTTAATTTTTATTCTTTTCAATGCATGGACACTGTAGTGCAATATGCTAATTTTCTTCACTAGACAAAATATTTTACACAATGTGACAGTAGTACTGATGTAAATGTGGTATGAGAAAGTTACAGGTCGTTGTATCAAGTTATATATATAACATAGCAAGGTAGTCATACCGCATGATATCAGACAGAAAGCACCGCCATAAGTTTGCTATATCGCTTGGTAGGAGAGACCTCTGAGCCACCCACTATTCGGGAACACATTGGTGAGATTTATTAAGTGACATGATGGCGAACCTTGGTCTTTGTCCATCAAACCAAAGCAGGAAAATTCGATCTTTTTTACATACACCACATATGCTCTAACATTTATAGCATGCCATCATGGGGAAAACTGTATCAATCGGGAAATTAATGAGATATTTGTCTCTCCCTACCCATTTAGTTAGATGGCCTCTGGGGAAAACAACAGTTCATGTAGCCGACTGCCTCGTGAAGATAGCCATTCTTGGCATAAATCCAAGATGTGACTGCAGCAGTCCAAAGAATTCCCATTTTTCTGAAGATCTTCTGTACATCATTCTCTACCACAGCATCCAAGTAATGAAGGCTACAAGAATTTATCAAGGGGTGAAAAAAAGTAATCTCTAAAAATATTATTGAAGAGTTAGATTTGTTTCACCCATTACATATTACACCTAATATAAACTGGTAGGGAAGTTTGTTACTATTTCTATGTGTACTACTCTGAAAACCTCGCCAAACATATTTTGTGTTATCCTTATACTGTTCAACTATATTAGCATTCTGACAGCAAGGTGGCATTTGCACTAATTTAATGCTGCATACAATTGACCACTTTTTATCTCCATATACACAAAATGAGGCATTATTCAATAAAAGAAATGGTGATCTGAACACAAGTAACAATCTTTGTCGCATTTTCTTGCAAATATATCCATATTTAATTGATCTGAATAGAAATAAAAACATAAATTTACTGAAGTTAACTACAGGCACCATAATGAGTGTAAAACCTGCCTTATATCTCGTCAGAGACACAAAATAATTTAGATAAAAATTGTTCTTGAGATACTGTGCCAAAGAAACAGAATAGGTCCCCACAATTTTAAAATTTCTATCATCCAGAAGTAAAACACTGTAATTGCATCAAAACAGATTTGTCAGATAACACAAAAAAAACTTATAATTGTGTATAGTAAGTTGCTACACAAAAATAGTTATTTGGTAGAATAATGTTCACTATAGTAGTGGTTCCTGACAAATGCTAAAATAATAAGCCATAATAATTCGTACTATTCGTTGTGAATGGGCTTTCCTGTTCACCTGGGCATGAACTATAACGGCCGACTCCCCCCGCCCGACCCGTATCACATTGCATGGCAGCATGCTGCTTTCGCGCCTTGCTGGGTATATTTCCCGGCCACCCCAGACAAGCCAACGAAGTAATGCGGCGCTAATGCCACTTCTGTACACTCAGTGAATAACACATGCTTCAGGTAAGAAAAAATACTGACGCGGCCCCATGACCCAGCCAGCCAATCGGGGTGCATCAGCCCCTATGCACCATCCCCTGACCCTCGGGTATTTAAGAAGCAGAGATCAGGCCCTGTGGTCAGTTACAGGTCGTCCCATGGTACAGGACATAGGGACTGTAGTACAGAAGGGAGTCGGTGCATTATACATTAAAAAAACCAGTGTGTTTTGGCTTTTTGACGAGTGCGATTTGGTAGACAACTCTTCTGTTTGGATGTTGGGAGTGCCTGGGGACATCTCCGCCAGAAACAGGTAGTACAGAGGGAACTCGGTCCACCTCCCTTAACGAAGGACGGACGAATTCCCCGAGTCAGAGCAACAATATGTTTCGGGGTCATCCTTTTGCATCCTGGTGCTGATGGAATGCTGGATTTGTGCACAAGCGCATCCCAGAGCCACCAGTATGCTGGATCGTGAGACATCTAGTACCCGTGGTTACATAGGACAACAACAGGTGCTCGCGTCATGCCTTCGCATCCCTGAGGGAGAGGCAAGTTGGATCTGTGCAGCAGCACATCCTGGAGCCGCTGGCATGATGGATCGTGAGGCGCGATGTGCAATGCCGGGTGGAGGTGATCGTAGGTTTCTCGGGCTTTCGCGCCTCGGTGCTGGTGACATGCTGAATCTGTGCGGCAGCACATCCCAGAGAGTACTGGATCATGAGGTACTATGACCCAGCATCTGGTAGAGGGGATATGCTTTGTGACCATCCCTTCGTGTCTTAAAACTGGCAGTGTGCTGGATCTGTGCCCAGGACATCCTGGAGCTGCCAGTGTGCTATCAGCATGGTACAGATTAAGACAATAAGGGGATCAAGCAGGGAATGATCCCATCCAGGTTTATGGTTGGGGGTGATGGGGAGATTAGCTAACAAAGGATTGCTTTCTTTGCCCGTTCACAAATTGTCATCATGTCAGGAGCTATAATGCTGGCCACCTCAAATTGCATTCTATAATTTGGATATAAAGATGTTTCTCCCTGTAATGACTCATTTACTGTGTTTTGTTTCTGTAGTGAATTATTTGTAGTTACTGTTTATGACATAACTGTAACATATCTTGAAACAACTTCAAGGGGCAACAAAATCCATGTAATGACATTCAGGGAACTTTGAAAGAAGGTATAAAATCATGAACTGCTGGTATTCCACTGAAAACGATCAATAATAATGGATTGGTTAAATATGAGGAAAGTAAATCCACAGTAAATACACCTCTTTGGTTACATTCAGTACAAACGAAATTATTACGATAAAATAAGTTCATAGCTGTATATACACAGATGACAATAGTCAAAAAATTAACAATTGCTTAGCTATTCAGTTAAATATAAACTTTAAATTAAACAGATAAAAGTCGGAAAGGGACTGCAAGCTTGTAAGCACTTTTAATAGCACATTGTATTTAAAACATATCTCAATACATGTGTAATATTTTGCATCATTCAGAGGTTGTGTGCTTTGAAGATATATCAGGTTCTTGTGGTATTCAATATCTTCATCATCCTTACAGGTTTGACCAAAATGTATTCTAAGTAGAACTGCAATATCCTTAAATTTATATTTTATTAAGGCTCTTCCAATTCTGATAACATCTGATTTCACAAAGAGGCACATTTTGCCTTGTTTGCAAATTCAGTTCCCTTTCACAATGTTCATTCTATAGGTCACTTTTCCTCTTACAATCGCATTTATAAGTTTACTACTAGTGATGACAACTCGTTTCACTAGAGCAAAGTGGAAGTGTCATCGACCAGGTTGCCAGAAGACCTCAACAACTACACCCTTCAAATATAGGTTGCTGGCATCTTTAACTATTCAATAACTTAGGATTTGCAAATGCTTTACGAAAATTTACCTTATAAGATGCTTGTATGCATTATCAATATCCATCATTATGCTGGAATTTATTACTTACTGGTCATACTACACACAACAAATGTGTACATTCTCTTTGTACCTGGGGCCATGGTGGCTGGGCGGTTAGCCTGCTCGCCTCCCACCAAGGCGAACCGGGTTCAATCCCCAGCCAGGTCATTCCCAGATTTTCGCATGTGGGAATGATGCCGGACGATGCCACTGGTCGGCAGTTTTCTAGGAGATCTCCCATTTCCTCCACTCTTTCATTCCGGCATCGCTCCATACTCACCTCAATAGCTCTTATCGGCTCTCAAGACCTCGCTGTTAAGAGCTGCCCAAATATCTTCACTCACTCATTTTGTACCTTCAAAAGAGCCATGACACACAAAAAACTGTTGGAATATGATAAGTTAACAACTGATTGTTTTTATTGTGCTTTATTTCCATTGAATGCACAGTAATGCCACCTGAGTAACTTACAAGCCATGGGCTTTGAACATAGTCCCAGCATAGAATAAACCACCAGAAATGTAGTTAAAATTAATGAACCAAAGAAAACAATGATATAACCAGTTTTTTGTCTGCACAGTTCCATGGAAATTGATATTTGATGATTCTCCAAGTTTAGCTTCCTTATAAAGGAGGTGTATTCAGTTTTTTTATTTCCTAACCAATGTAGGAAGCGCTGAGTTTTGCATCTGTAGACGATTTTTAGAGTCCAATTTACACTTTATGGGAGCATTTTTGCTCTAGTTTTAAGACTTTGTTCGCTACAGGATTGTATAGATATAGAAATGGCAGCAAATCTCAATTGTAAACAAAAGTGGATTTGCCAAGTTTTGCTATTGGTTGACTCACCGTCTTGCATTCTGGCAATATTGGCATTGGAAATCCCATTTACTAATTCCACTATTCATATTGGGCAATGTATCATTGCCTTTATTCGATTGATATTTCTCTCTTACGACCGGTGCCCACTAAAAAATTGCTTACGTACTATTTGTTTTAATAAACCAAATGTTACCAATTAAACTAAATACGATAATAAGGGGCATACGATTTAAAGCTTCATATTTCCGATAAAGAAATATAATTCATTTATTTTGCCAATCGTAGGCAATATTGAATTGGTAACTCGATCGGTAAAGTAAGGGTGTACATGCGGGACGATGTCGGTTCGAGGTCTAGCTAGACCCATCAAATAAAATTTTTTTTAATACGTTAAATTGCACAACATAAGCAGTGTCTATCGTAAATATGTTTATTTCACGTAATGGTTACGCTAAATTCAGTAAAAACAATATTTAATTCGCCGCACGCAGTTATTTATCACTTAATCAATCAGCGACATTGTTTCGTTAAAACAACCAGTGGTTTGCCGCCGATACTAAGTGGAGCCATTTTCACTCATTCAAGTACTAGAATTTCACTGAGAATCAGAGGTTTTCCACTCATTCGAATTTAGCGTGTAGCTTGTCCGTACAGAAACACCATATCCGCACATTCCGCGGTAATGTACTCCATTTCACTCAGACTGATCAAGTGCACTCGTCCGCATGCAAACATTGACTGCAGTCTACACCCATACTCGTAGCTGAGGAGCCACCACGTCGACACACCGCGTGTCATCTACCATGCATTATTGGAACGTACATTCCCTACACATTGCTTTGTACTACGCATACAGGACAATTTTACATGTTGGCCCAGTGGCGTAGCTACATACGGATTACTTGGGGTCACCACCCCTTCCCTCCACTTTTATGCGTGCCACCTCCGCTTAAATTTTAGTTCGTAAATATTGCTTTATGTGATAAATATTTTTACTATAGTCATTATTTAATAAGGGCCAGTACGATGCATTTACCCGTTTATTTCCTTCTTAACATTTGGCGGGAGCCTCTCTGTCCTTACAAGACTTATCCTGTGTTACTGTAGCCGAGACGAGACACACGCCTCTGCCTCGCCGGTCCTGTAAACGAAGTTCGCCTCTTCCTCTATATGTATTTGTTGTTGAACAATGTTGTCTTTGATATTCTTACAACAGGATCTCCAAACTCTAAACGGTTTGTATGTATTACGTAAATAATAATTTTAAGTGCAAAATTTGTTTTGATAAACAATTACAAACAGTGTCGCGTAAAATGGATAAAAAAAAAAAGAAAGCAGGGCTATTTGCTCTTTTATTTTTCCAGAAGACGGAAAACTGATGGAGAACCCGAAAATAATTCCGGCGTGTCTGTGTTTGAGCGCTCGAAATGCTCCCTCTCAGAACAAGAAATGAGTACATCTTATCTACATTGTAGAACCAAAAGTAAAACTCGAAAGCAACAAGAGGAAACTTCAAGTCTGATTTCTGATCCACCTGTAGAAGTTAATGATATTGGAAATATCATCAGCGATCCGTTGAAGGTACGTATGGGGATTTTTTTCAGGCTTTACATAAAACAAAGTTACTTATTTTCTTTTTATAGTGTGTTTATATAGTGCAAAAAATTTTAAAAAAATGTTTTTAGTAAGGCGAATTGTATGAGTATATAAATAAGTTACATATATCATATCCAAACTGTTACATCTGCATTTGTTTAATACGTGGAATAGGATGTACAAAATCTGAAACTACAATATTTTAGTGTAGTTGAGAAAATCAGCTGCAGAAATGGACAGTAGGCCTGAGCTGAATAAAAGTGTTAGTCCCCGCCACAAAAGAGTTTTCAGATTTTTTTCTTAATTTTGAGATAACGTACTGCAAAATAAAAAAATTTCTTTTTCATACATGTGAAATAATTCCCACCAAGCGACCCTTGTTTAGACTGGCTAAGGAAATGAAAAGTTATTTCAAGAAAAGAGCAATTTCATTGCCATTTTCTTTTTGAGTGAAATTAAAAATTTCGTAAGACATGTAAACTTGGCAATAGATATCTGGTCACGTGTTCTCTTTTTCTTTTAAATGAATGCTGCAAACAGGACGCAGCGGTTACATGAAGTATGGTGTCCTGATCCTGCATATAAGTTTCCAGCATCTGGTACACGAAATCTAAAATTTTAATAAAGCTGGCTAAATATATGGAAGTGGCTGTCATATTCTAAAGTAGAAGACGGTGCTTTTTGTAAATTTTTGTTTTATTTATTGTACATGGTGGTGGGGTAGGGCATCAGTCGCTGGGAAAAAAGTTTAACAATTGGAAAATGCTATTGAAGAATTTAGTAGATACCAAAATACTGAATACCACAAAAAAAGCCATCTTCGTGCAAGCCAACTTCAAAATACCTCAGGTAAGACACAAGACTCAGCAGATGTTCAAGTAAATGTTGGTTTAAAAACACAAATTGAGGAAAATCGCAGCAGGATGATTCCCATAATATAGACAGTGTTACTATGTGGACGTCAGGCTCTTAGAGGACATGGGGATTATGGTCCTATTAATCTATATGAAGATACTGTTTAAATTGAAGGGAATTTCAGAAATCTTCTTCGTTTCAAAGCCAAAAGTGGTGACAAAGAAAGAATAACAAAATCATAAAAAATCTTTATCATAGAATGCAATGTACACAAGCCCTAAAATACAAAATTTAATAATTGATGCCTGAAATGACATTATTTAAAATACTTTGGTAAAGAAGGTAATTAGTGGTAAGTGTTTCACGGTTCTTGCTGGCCAAACTACCGATATTTTCAGGAATGGAACAGCTGTCCCTCTGCGTGCGGTATGTATACGAGAGCACAGAACAATTTAGGGTNCGTGCGGTATGTATACGAGAGCACAGAACAATTTAGGGTATATTCTCTTCAATTTGTTCCAGTTACGGATGTCGGTGGCAAAGGGTTAGCAGATGCAATTTTAGAAGCATTAAATATGTGGGTTTGGATGCAACTTTCCTCCGTGGACAGGGCTATGATGGGGCTGCTTCCATGCACGGCCAGTTCAATGGAATACAGGCTCACATCAAGAGTGTTCAACCCCCCTGCCGTGTATCTACACTGAAGCTCACATAGGCCTAATTTAGCTGTAACAAATGCCTGTTCTGTTCAAGCAATTGGAAACTGTATGGGTATTGAAGGCAACATTTGCACATTTTTTAAATATTCCAAGGGACTCAATNATTAGTGGTAAGTGTTTCACGGTTCTTGCTGGCCAAACTACCGATATTTTCAGGAATGGAACAGCTGTCCCTCTGTGTGCGGTATGTATACGAGAGCACAGAACAATTTAGGGTATATTCTCTTCAATTTGTTCCAGTTACGGATGTCGGTGGCAAAGGGTTAGCAGATGCAATTTTAGAAACATTAAATATGTGGGTTTGGATGCAACTTTCCTCCGTGGACAGGGCTATGATGGGGCTGCTTCCATGCACGGCCAGTTCAATGGAATACAGGCTCACATCAAGAGTGTTCAACCCCTTGCCGTGTATCTACACTGTAGCTCACATAGGCCTAATTTAGCTGTAACAAATGCATGTTATGTTCAAGCAATTGGAAACTGTATGGGTATTGAAGGCAACATTTGCACATTTTTTAAATATTCCAAGGGACTCAATGTTTTATAAGAGTCAATTGAAAGGAAAGTTCCTAAAGCCAATGCAACTCCTCTGAAGTCATTGTGTCCAACTCGGTGGATCGAGCGTCATGATGCAATTATCATCTTCTTACAACTCTTTGATGCTGTTGTCGAGGAGCTATAAATTATTTCTACATGACCACACAGTGATGCAGCCACAAATGAACACCAGTTATTGTGTGCTGCGAAAAAGCCGGAATTCCTTGTAGCTCTGTATGTCACTCATAAATTCTTTAGTATAAGCCTGCCCCTAAGGCGAGTTCTTCAAACCGAGAACACTGATTTGGTAGTAGCAATGGAATCAGCTGTTTTAGTATAAGAGACCATGAAGGACTTGCGAGAAAACGCACATACTGAATTTCGGAAAGTGTTTGTCGAAGTTGAGAAAAAAGCCAATGATAATGAAGTTGACATCGTTGTTCCAAGGCGGGATTTGGTACCGATTTCTTACCTCAAAACCACAACCACCTTAAAATGCTTTGGACGCTTATTTTAAGTTTAGTAAAACTCAGTTCCCACTTGTGAAGGACACTACTTTGAATACTAGCTTCATTACCCGTAATAACAGCAACAAACGAGCGATATTTCTCTAGCCTGAAACGCCTGAAATAATACTTGCGTAACTCAATGGAAGAAAGTCGTTTAATTGTCTGGCCCTTTTGAACATTCATCGTGACATAAACTCAAGGGAAGGATTAAAATAATTCTGCAAGAAACCAGGCTGATTGAATTTTCGGTTATTTTAAATACAACTTTCTGAACTGAACCAATGAAACATATTTGTAACAGAGCATGACTATTTGGTTTAACAAAAACACAATGCTGTACCCTCGTGCAGCTGTTTCGCGGTCAGCTGAGCGCTCTTCAAAGCCCTGCTCAGTCTCGTTTTCTTGCTTACTGTGTTACCTTCTACATAGCACATGCAGAAGCTAACGCTGCCTAGAAGATAACGCCAGTATAAGCTGGCGACTAGTGTCCACGTGTCGATCAGAAGGCATTGCAAAACTGCTAAAATCCAAACATGTTGATATTTCGCAAGTACTCTTTCCTGTTTGTATAAAACATCAAGAAACCAATCTGAGTGTCCAACAATTTAAACTTTATTTTAATTACGAGGTTAAAAATTACAACCAGTTCTCCTAATTGGATGCCCATGTTACTCTAAGAATTACAGTAGAGACTTTGTTAAAATATATGTAGTAACATGCAAAACATATTTCTAGAGATTGTTTTAAATGTGCTTAGTTAATCGTGAATCAGCTACAAATTGCGTACCTCAAGTATTTCTTCCTTGTTTTGTAGTAAGTGAACAAGGCAGTAGCATTTAGATATTAAATAATACAGCTATTTGGACGTGCATAGTTTTGTTTTTCAAAGAAGTGAAACAACAAAAAAAGTTAAGAGTTATTAATAATTTACATGTAAAAAAGTTTGTAATTTAAAATGACACGTATGAAAATCTTAGGATTTAGGGTTAGATGTACAAATATGTCTAATTTTATGTTGTGTATTTAGAATTACAATTTAATATCTTCAATCATAAACATACAATATAATTTAGAAATATATGTAAATATATATATATATGTAAATATATATATATGTAAATATATATATGTGTAAATTTAAAATATAGAAAGATTTTTATTGTCAATGTCTTGAATTCAAGACTATGTAGCATGCACAAATTTGCGATAATCACAATTATGCATCAAAAATGGAGATAACATAAATTATGTTCAACAAGTTGTTAAATATTGTCACGATAAAATGCTAAAAATATGTAGGGATTTACATACACGTATATAACTAAAAGAGCATTATAGTTTTTTATAAAAATTATTTGCCAGCCTTTAATTTATTGGGGCAGTGCCATTTCATTCTGCGTCTATTCCAAATTTTGGCAAGAGATCCCTCCCCCCGTGACATTCCTAGATACGCCACTGTTGGCCGACTCATGGAATGCTTGAATGCCACTCTCCAGGCACCGAGTTTAATTTCCAGCTCGGGCAAGGATGTTTATCCTGGTTTTCAAGATTCAAGGTAATGCTAGTACTTCACCTTATGACATTAAACGTAGTTCATGCTTCTGCGACCCCCCCCCCCCCCCNNTAATAGGTATCCCAACACTGTTTTGGTTGTAATGTTCAATGGAAGCGTTTCCAGACCAGTTTTCCCTATCTCAAATGGATGCTGGTGCTCTTCTCTAGCATCCCTCAAACTTTGTTACATCACCCCGGATACACCCTGCATGTATGTCTGTTTGGATTGTCTATATTTCAGTATCTTCATGTGGTTTTGTGCGTTTGTAACCACTATGATACTTAACATGGGGCTTAGTTAAGAAGCTAAGATATGGTATCATTCTCAATAATCTGCATTATTAATGACAGTCAGTAATAAGTTGATTTGCATGTACACTGGAGAGCCAAAAAAATTGGTATCGGCGTGCGTATGCAAACAACAGAGGTATGGAACCAATCAGAGTAACGTGATGCGGTCGGCAGTGCCTACATAAAACAAGAAGCGTCTGACGAAGTTGCTAGATAAGTTACTGCTGCTATAATGGCAGGTTATCAAGATTTAAGTGAGTTTAAACGTAGTGTTATAGTTGGCGCACGAGAGATGGGACATAGCATCTCCGAGGTAGCAATACAATTTGGATTTTCGTTTACGACCATTTCACGCGTGTACCGTGAATATCGCGAATCCGGTAAAACATCAAATCTTCGACATCGCTACTGCCGGAAAAAGATCGTGAACGAACGGGACAAACGACGACTGACGAGAATCATTAAATGTGACAGACCTGCAACCCTTTCTCAAATTGGCGCAGATTTCAATGCTGGGGCATCAACAAGTGCCAGCGTGCGAACTATTCAACGGACCATCATTGATATGGGTTTTCGGAGCCGAAGGTTCACTCATGTACCATTGTTGACTGCACGACACAAAGCTTTACGCCTCGTCTGGGCCAGCCAACACCGCCATTGAACTGTTGATGACTGGAAACACGCTGCCTGGTCAGACGAGTCTCGTTTGCAATTGTATCGGGCGGATGGACGTGTACGGGTATGGAGACATCCTCATGAATCCATTGACCCTACATGTCAACGGGAGACTATTCAAGCTGGTGGAGGCTCAGTCATGGTATGGGGCGTGTGCAGTTGGCGTGAAATGGGACCCCTGATACGTCTAGATATGACTCTGACATGTGAAAGATACGTAAGAATCCTGTCCGATCACCTGCACCCATTCATGTCCATTGTGCATTCCGACGGACGTGGACAATTCCAGCAGGACAATGCGACACCCCACACGTCGAGAGTTGCTACCGAGTGGCTCCAGGAACACTCTTCTGACTTTAGACACTTCCATTGGCCACCTAAATCACCAGACATGAACATTATTGAGCATATCTGGGATGCCTTGCAACGTGCTGTTCAGAAGAGATCTCCACCGCCTCGCACTCCTATGGATTTGTGGACTGCCCTGCAGGATTCATGGTGTGAATATCCTCCTGCATACTTTCAGACATTAGTCGAGTCCATGCCACGTCGTCTTGCGGCACTTCTGCGTGCTCGCGGGGGCCCCTACACGATATTAGGCAGGTGTACCAGTTTTTTCGGCTCTTCAGTGTAGTAACTGAAGGGAGAGAGAGAGAGAGAGAGAGTGAAAGGGGGAAGGGAGAGGGGGGACTTCTGCAAGATTCCGCAATACTCTGTGTACCATTCCGTTTTAAAATATAAATAAAAATAGTTTTTATGATGCAATTTTGTTTTAAAAAATATGAAACGAATTAATAATTAATTAATATAAACATATTAATCGAAAGCTATAGATGTTTTGTTTATGAATTTTTCTACATATGGTCTCACCATTTAACTTAAAAAATTTTAACTTAAGTAATATTGAATTTTAATCATATATGTAAATATTAAATCCAGTAGTCATAATTAGCAAGATATGTGGATTGTTTATGTATAACACTTAGGTACACTAAAGAAATAAAATGTATTTTTTAACTCGATTGGTATTAATTTTTATGTTAAACAACGTTACGTTGTATATATGTAATAATAATATGGCGATAACTTTAAGGGTTTTCTCGTAACTGATTTGGAGTGGGCATAATGTTTTCAGACGAGTTTATGAGTATTATTAACAAATAATTAATCTGGTCCGAATTGTGTATGAAATCGGGTGTTCTAGGTTCTTTGAAATTCGCTATAATAAGTAAACATATTTCAGCAGTATTTATAGTTAACACAAAGCTTCCAACTAACAAACGTATTTAATAAATAAGCCGCCAACATAATAAGAATATGGCTTACAAAAAGTATTTAGTATGAATAAAATTAGGCTGTTTACTTTTTATCTACATATTTTAAAAGTAAACATTATTATTAGAGCAAAAAAAACTTTCCGTTTACTTAATGTAATGTTATATTCTCGCTGTGCCTCTAATACCATATCACTTATCTTTTACATAAATTGAGATTCTGTCTGGTATTTTCGGTTGCAAAATGTCGATAATCAATGGTCTATTAAACCTCATGAAAGAATGATAAATATTTTTCACAATAATGGCAACGTATAAACCATGTACACTTAAGTGACAGTGTTACTGCATAAATAACGTTATGTTGAGTGGTTGAACGTAAGTGGCATTAGTTTCTTTTTCTGCAAACACAGTAAAACAAGTCTTACATAATTATTAATTAGCAAGAATACTGAAAACTTGTTATATATATTTGTTGTTCCTTAATATATTTATTTCGTTTTCTGTTCAAGTTACTAGGTTTTGAAATAACGGACTATACCAATAAAATCATCACTTCGCGCAATATATAATTGCTAGGCCTGAAGAGAAAAAAACATTGAAGAGTAGTATATATATTGAAAGAAATATTACATATGTCAGCTGATCGCTCACCAGTGAAGTGAGAAACAGAATTATAGCAAGTAATCCGGAAGGTAGTGGGTTCGAATTACTAGTGTTCGGGGTATTATTTAATGTAAGTTAGATCACTGTGTAAAAGAAATAATAGCTTTTCAGGCATCATGAAAAAAAATATATATATATATATATTAAATAAAAAGGACGTTGCCGAGAATTGAAGTGCGTGTCTTACTTGTCCTTTTATGTATACATTTCAGTTCAAGGAACGCTTCGCGGCATGCACCGATGCCGGAGGCAGAGAATTTGCTGTTTCCCTATACTCAAACACTAACAACCTGTTCTGCCATCAGCTGTCTCTCTGAGCCATAAAACTCCTGCCGTGACTAACCACACGAAAAACGCCAGCAAATGAGAAAATAAAAGAACCGCCAACTGCCGTAAGAAGGCGGATGAAATATACATCTATTCAACAAATCTACTGTAGAAAATCTAAAATGTGATCGCCATTTCTAGAAGAAGAAGAAAAATAATCGATGACAAATAATATAGTCAACGATATGTGTCAGTAGAGACAAAAAATTCACTTTGGCTCTACTTAGAAATAACGGAGGTGTATGGTTTTGTGACCGGGACTTCACCGGTGGTTCACTAACGCAGGTACCGTCCCCACTCGCGGCGGACTCGGGAAGTCCAGATAGTCTGCTAGTGGCCTGGCTAAGTCAGTCGCGGGCCAGCTTTCGGGCAGCACGCACCAAGTGAGAGAGAGGTTGGTAACGGACCGCTATTTACCGCGGCTCCTTGCAATGGTTTCGCTCGCGCGAGTGCTCGCCCTTGAACCATAGAGAACATCGCGTGGTTTTATGAGGGGCAGCTAGCGAGGTGAGTGTCCTAATGTCCTTGGAACAGAGCGATTCAAACTCGCAGAAAAAAGGCAATCACAGGAATTAACTACTGTCACCGTTTGATGTCAGTCAAACAGCCCATGCTAATCACAGGCGTGTCGTGTGTCAGACTTCTGTTTTAAGCGAGGACAAGCGATAAGGTCGAGATGCGAAATGTGCATAACACAAATTCTCGCTCGTATTAAACGTGTGAAAGTTGCTATGACATAATATTACTAAATGAGATCGCCATAGAATTTAATATAGTGACAAATTATATGACTGGTGATTCTTTTTAACATATTTTCCAAAGGGAAGAAAGGCTTACGAGATTACTTTTCAGTTTGTTATGTTTCTTCCCCTTCTCACATTAAAAAAATTTTCACCCTTGCACATACATTCACCAAACTGGATGCATTAAAGCCCCTGCTACTATTGCCGTGTCCCTTGTATTCGGATGTCCTCGGTCGTCTGTCCTCACATGATGTCACGAGAAGCGCACTTATTTGCTGCTACAACATATGTCCAAAGCTGTTCAACTAGTAGATTTCGAAAACTGCTACCAGATAGCAGTAAATGCTTCGCACCATTTTGTATTATATTTGTTTGTTTAGATTCATGATTATTTGGCTGGTATAATTTTGAAATGTCGATTTAAAGGCGATTTTAATTATTGTAGAGGTTTATATACTTTGTTTATTGCTTATAGGAACATTATTTTTACATTCGCATTGCTTTGTTTATCCAAAATCAAATTCCTTCATTGAAATATATTTCCTTTCAAATTCCTATCTTTTATTGAATAATTCAGGCCGTAACTGCACGGCGCATATTTATAATTTGTCTCGCTCGGCAACGACAACTCCACATTCGCCTCGATGTCGATGTTTACAAATGTTTTTGTTTACTATTAACATTGAGCGCGGATTTCGCCAGTGAATTCTTCTTCTTCTTCTTCTCCTTCTCCTTCTTCTTCTTCTATGAATTATTCGCAGACCAGGGACAACCTAGGACAAAAATTTAAAATTTACCAATTTTCTGCAGACCGGGGACCGAGGACAAGCGAGTAAATGGCTCATGACGTCACATGATAACACGAGCCAATCAGTGCTCTCAACTTCAGAGAGGATCGAGGACATCCAAAGACAAGGGGACTTGGTAATTGTAGCAGCGCCCTTACTGGCGTACTTAATAACGAAAACAATTTTATATTTTTTGACAATACCACGTGCTTATTATCGAAATGAAGGCATCTCAGATTATAGAAATTTCATATTTCACGAACTTTTCAACCAACTATCCATTTAAACTAAAGATTGTTTTGCGACTAGAACAATTCAAACATTCATTCTCATTGTTATTATGAAAAAAATAAAGCATATATCTCAGGAGCTACTCAGACGCCAAATTCGGCATATAAGTTGTAATACTTCTGGAAACCTAAGAATAAATTATTCAATAGCACTTGTTAGAACCCCATTATTTTCAAAATAGCTGCCTTATAAATATTTTAGTTCGGGATTTTGTATGTACCGAAACTTCATAATTATTTTAATCAGACTTGATATTCTGATAGTACATACTGCTATCATTAAAAAAAAAAAAAACTTCTCCACATTTGCTTTCGCCCGCCATTTTTTAAGACAGCACTACCTGAAAAATAAAGATAATACATCATATCTCATATACTCAACCAGTTCACACCAAATGTGCAAGTTGTGCTTCCTAGGGTCTCGTAAAAGATTATACTCTGACTCTTATTTGCGAAACGGTGTTCTTATAAATATTTTATTTTTTGGCTAGATCTACAAAACCAGTAGACATATTTTTAAACCAAACTTTTCTTCTTGTAGTATCTATTGTAACATTTGTAAAAAAAAATCAAGCTTCTTCATTAGCTCACAGTAAGCACCGAAGCGAACCCTTACAAATTTGACATAACAAATAGTATTGGAGCAGTAGACCAAAACTAAGAAAATTCGATTGGATAAGACACTTATCAATAGGGTGCCTACATACACTTTGTGTACCACGCCATAGCTCCGGAACAATTGAACCTATTTGAAACCAACTTTGTAGACTGTAGTATCAGCTGAAAAAGTAAGCTTAAATATAATGGCTCAGTAACTTCTCAACCGAATCCCACTACGTTAGGCAAACCGCTAGTACTACGGAAGGCCGTCTAAGCTGTACACTTATATAGCAGTCATTATTTTGAAAATCACTGCCTTATTTTGCTGTTTAATTTTATATCTCTGGAACTATGTAACCGATGGAAATATTCGTATGTTGAATTAACTATTGAGCGCACTAAGTAAACTAAGCAATATCTTCAGTCGTCATTCATTTTGTAAGTTGGCAGCATCTTATAAGCACGAGGTAAAAAATTCCCTTTACTAAGAAAATTTTAAAAGACAGTATTTTATATAGATATGATATATAATTCATGTACATTTGCTTATTTCAAGAGGATTGTCAGAATAATTGTATGCTAATTTGTTGGGGCTCGTTTCTATACTTCCTGATATAGGTATGGTAACGGAGTTTAAATTTTTCAGGTGGCACTATCTTACAAAACTTAGCAAAATTTAATTGCACTTCGTGAATGTATTGAACGCAACGTTCACTTTCAGTACAGAAGTTTGCTTATATATATGTACACACATACAAATAAGAGGAAGTGAGATAGAGGAAAGTAAACTCACTACTTATTTTTATAACATCATAGGAACTAATTTTATTTTGAGTATAAGAATGAAATAATCGATTTTAACATGCCCTAGAAAAATTTAATACATACCTATTTTTGGACAAAGCGGTGGTGATGTGTGTTGGAGAATAGTACATTTAATTTAGGGTGTTACACTAAAAAATTATCAGAAATGTTATGCCAATATTAATTATCGCTTTCGAACTGTTCTTCTAACAACGAACACTGTATATTTGAAAGCATTACAGATAAGCATAAAGCGAATATAAACTACTTTCATATTTCGTAGCAGACATTAAAATAAATTATTTCATTTTTATCCATATTCTCTTACACTATTACTAGCAATTTGATAAACCGCATTTTCTTTAACAAAATTATTATGATTTCTTGGTTTTGAATCTGTTTTATAGAATGCAAGAAATCCATATTGTTATCGTATTTCTGCTGTTCAAATGATTGTTAATAGACAAAATACACATTTGGTTTCGCTATCTTCGTTTAGGTAGGCTACAGCGGTCTTTGTCGAAGTAACATTCATTTTATATGATACACTAAGATCGCAATAAGTGGCGTACGCATATCCATTTTTCAGATGGTGCGTTCGAAAGTACCGTGGAGGTGATAGCTATCAAAATTAGAGCCTTGGTAATGGCCATCTATAAAAATTAGGGTGGTCCAGAGGTTTCTCCACCAGCAAATTTTTTTCACTTCCAATGTAAAGTTTAGCAGTAATTAAGCTTATTTCATTATAAATGCATAGGTTTTTCTCTGGGTCTAAATATGTAAACAAATCTACAAATTCATACGATAAACTTCAGCATTTTTTTCAGCTAGCAAAGAAAATACACGAAATTTTTAACGAAAATGTTAACAACAATTTAACACAAAATTTGCCATATAAACACCCCCTTAATATTGACAGTACACAGTAAGGAGGTAACATTGTTTCAAAAGTACTTAGTATTATATTGATATTAATAGCATTACAGTATATTACATGGACATCTGCATTAGTTACTGATGGCCCACAGGTAACAAATTATTATTGCACTCGTAACATTAAGACTGTAGATACAACACTAGACTTTTATCTGTGCATGATTGAAATTTCGAATAACGATCCAGCCAACCAAATGCTTTATTCAACTACACTATTTTCGCTCAGATAACTGCACTTAATTATCGCAACGATCATCTTACAAACTGATTACTGAAATATATTACATTATAAATTGTAATCAGTGACTTAAATCACATCGGGTTCTACTGAATCAGTTCGTTACAACTGCTAACACTTTAGTAAGTGTAATAAATTCACTTGACTTGTCTCTCGTCATTTTTCGTTGTTCATCAGTAGATACTGACTTTCGTACACACCGTGTAAAAAGAAGTGGTGGGCTTTAACACTGAGGATGCGTAGAAAAGCGAAAGCTGAGAAGAAAATAGTGGTCTAAACGGATCAAATATCCATAATGGCCAACCATTAGATCTGAGCGGCGCCGTGAATGTAGCGTGTAGTCTTGTGTGGAGCGCCGCGCCAGCAGATTTTCAAAGTGACCGCCGCCCATTAGTTGACGAGCGGCCGCAAGTCGCATAATATTGCCTTGCACATTATTCAGCGTTTCCTCATCATTTCCTCGTCAACTCTAGTAACCGGGCCATGAAGTTTTGCAACCATATATGCAATGTAAAACACTAGATTCATGGGGCCGCGGCATCCAAAAGTGATGACCCGTGTATTTTCGTCACAGTTTTCACTTCTTTACGCAGTCCGGGTGTTACAATCCGCCATCATTTTAAACTTTGTAGCCTGAATTTATATTAAAATCGTTCATAACCCATTATTTTGACTGTATTTAATGGTAATTATTATTTAAAAATAGGGATCGTTCCATAGAAATGTGACACCTTAACTTTCTTAAAGAGGTTAAATATTTTTCACGTTAACGCAAATATTTAACTGAAATTGTACATTTATGAGGAAAATGTATAGTAGAGCAAGGTTGATAGTGAAATAAATAATTTACTTTTGTACAATAGAACTTCAGCTATATGTGCTCGGTATCTGTTCTGCAAAAAGTGAGCTCACTTCATCAAACTTGATTACTGTCCACATATGGTTATACAAAGGCCTATCCAATAAGGCGAAAAAATAATAATAGAGCAAAACAATTCTGCTTGTCTTAACTATTGTGAAATTATTCCGACTTAAAGAGCTCAGTTGTTCATTCATGATTTGAATGTAAGTTTTTGCTATAAGCTATTCACAACAATTGCCATTACATAAAATAAGGTGTTTGCCGCGTGGAAATGTGGATAGTTCTGCAGTTAGCTTCTTCTGTGATTTAATAAACTACAAAAGCAAAGCAAGAAGTTTAAACAAATTTTTTTTTATTGCATTAAAAACGGACAAGTTCGCTTCTCTACAGCCGAAGAGCTGCTGTATGTGATGCGTCATCAGCCCGCTGTTCGAAATTAATAATTCCATGCTAGGTGGAGTCCACGGTGGTGTAGTCGTCTGACTACTCGCCTTCCACCTAGGTGAATCGTGTTCAATTCCCGGTGAGGTCGCCCCCGGATTTTCGCACGTGGGAATCGTACCGGACGATGCCTTTGGTCGGCGGGTTTTCTCGAGAATCTCCCGTTTTCCTCGCCCTTACATTCCTGCGCTGTTCCATACTCACCTAAGTTCGCCCTCTTCGGTTCTCAAGACATTGCTGTTAAGAGCCGCCAAAACCTCTCCACTCCATGCTGGGTGATGGAACGACGGAACTCCGTGTTCTACAAGACAGAATCACAGTCGTTTAAAAATGAGAATTAATTGATGTGTTCTACTAAAAAAACTCAACGTTTTGCGATTTCAGAAATCCCTTTATGTGTTAGTGGTGAAATAATACACAGAGTATGAATGAAACATACAAAATTATGTAGGCATATTTCTTATAAAGTCTGTCAAAATAAAATTACATTATATGCATTTAAAACAATTAGAATCATTTGATTTCAAAAGTGTTATTTTTATTCAACATTGTAATCATTTGTTAAGCTTGTGTACTAAAAAAATAATATTTTATTACCCATGACTTTCAAAATTATGAAATCAAAATTTAATATTAAAATCCCTGTATTGCACTGAAAAAGTATAATGTTGTTGCCAAAAATTTTCTATTGAGGCATTTCTTTAAACGTTTTTGTTGTAGGGAAATTAATAGTTTTTTTGAAAACGTTTATAATTGCAACCATTTACAAAGTCTTATATTACTATAATGCAAATATACTAATGTTGAAGTGTTAATGTTAGCAAAGCCTCTAAGTAATGATGCCGCAACGAAATGTTGTATCACGCTAAAAATTACACGAAGAACAAAGTCTTTTCTGTTAGTGCGCGACATTAAAGTAATGTGCAACCAACACAATTTTACTACCGACTTTGCTTTGTAATATGGTGGATAGTAGTGAACAGACATAACTTCGTAGACCTGTGCCTTACCCAGGATTCGAACCCAGATCCTCTCGCACCTTAAACCGGCGGCGCACCAACCGACTGCGCCACGGGAGGTTGGCCATAATTAAAGAGAACTGCATATCGTCATTACATTGTTCTGAATATCCACAATATGTAACACAAAGCCATGTTAAGTTAGAACAGTTGGTAGAACGTCGGGTTTCGTAAAGTGGAGAACGTCAAGCACTCAATTCGCGGGTTTGATTCCTCTCCTACCGGTCATTTTTTTTCGTTGGTAATCTTTCTTTTTGTGACAAAATAATTGTACTTAATTTATTTTTATAGGGATGTTTTTTTAAAGCAAAGAAAATATAAGAACCTTTTTAAATACAAATTTAAACATTAGTTATTAAACACAACATTTATTTTGCCGTAACATAAACAGATAACAAAAAATTACTGTGGTAGTAACATTAATACTGTTGGTAAAACATTGGACTTTTTTCTGTGTGCCATGTGTCAATATTTTTTAATCAGGGGTGAAATCATTCAGACAGTACTATATAAGCATAAAAGATTGTCCCATTCAATTACTCCTTTAACTAAATTTACACTACTTAGAATAATTTATCTATTGACCTTGTTAAAACAAAGGTCAGCCAGGACCTCGGGCAATAACGCGCCGTTAGGTTAACGCTCATCTTACAAACTTCGACTCGCTTCATTCAAGAACTTTGCTCATTACACATACAATACTCTCCAGACCAAAAATACGAGACTTATGAAGAATACCTCATATACTGAAGTTATACCAGAAACCATAATACCACACACATCTTAGCAATACCACAAACAATAATACTGTAATTGTTTGATAAATTTAAATGGGTTTTCGAAGTTACCGTTATTGTCAACTATACTCTCATGTTAGGGCCGAACTAGTATACGAACACTCAAGAAATTCAAAGGTGTTTTGCATAAAGATACAAAAGTTAATAAACAGATATATAATTAGACTAGCGAACCGGCCCGGCTTCGCCCGGGTACAAATGAGTTTTACAGTTATGCACTAATAAATAAATAGGGAAAAGACAAATCATTTATGTGAAAATATAATTATAAAATGTTACTATGTTGGCCTAGGTTTTTAACTGATTACGGCAACCCAAAAGGAAGGAAATATTATTTACCCGATAGCCAAGAAGAGGGGTATTGTTTTTGGGGTGTATCTGTGCAACTATCGCGTAGTTGCCACATTTCCGCTTTCCAGCGTCGATGTATGAAAATCAAAACGTGAGTTTCATCAAGTTGTAGCTTTAGAAATATGTGTAACTAGGTATTACTTTTTGCGCTTGGCTGAGGGATCTTAATCGATCAACAAAATTAAGCAACGTTCCCAGTGGCACACATTTGGATGGGTAACCGTTTAGTGGCATAACATCTGAGCGCTTTTGGGTTTCGGATGGCACGTTAAATATTTTGTCCCGGTTGTTATCGATTGATAGCAGTCGTTAAACCATTTCAGTGGTCATTGGTCGGCCTGATAAACTCTGACAACAGAAGAAAAAAATATTTCGGTCACGTTCCCAGCCGTTGCAGAATTACGTTTTGCTGTTATTCCATAGGAACCGTACATTTTTCCGGGATAAAAAGTATCATATGTCCTATTCCAGGATCTAAAGTACCTACATGCCAACTTTCATAAAAATCCGTTCAGCCGTTATGGAGCTGAGTGGTAGCAAACATACACACACAGACTTTCGCATTTATAATATTAGTAGGATAAGTAGGATATCAGTCAACTGTTACAACCGGTATTATTTAGTTATGCGGGAGAGTCGACAATTATAATATGATGACCTTATTGTTTAATATTGAGCCATAGTTCAAAGCCGGCGACTGATTTGGACATACAGTTATGGCAGTCGGCACATGAGTCTCCTAGGTATCTACTTGGTACATCTTTTTCTGCCAGTATTATGTAGAGAAAGTAATACAAGTAGTTATAAAATGGGTATTCAAACGCAGCTCCATGACAGGGAGCCGGGAGCCACCAAACATTGATCATGCTCTTGCATTCCACCACCTTGGAGGCCATCTTAGCAGCCATTGAACCGCCTTATATGACGTGTTTTCCCCATTTTCCCCTCAAAATTTCCCTTTTAATCCAAAAAATATCAAAATTTCCCTCTTTTCCAAAAAATTTCCCAAATAAAAAAAAATTATTTTTTGAAAGATGTGTTGATGACCTTAAAATCCGGCGCCCTTTTTCCCCCCAAAAAAATACAAAATTTCAATAACTCCAGAATGTGTCTAAATGACTCATTTTTTGGCATTGAGGATTCATGCGGGGTTTTCTCATAGTCTACCCCCACCATATTTAATGCTCTTGAATTCCAAGCTGGGAGGTTTATCTCAGAGTCTTCACAAATGCGATATAAATTCACGCTCTCGCATTCCATTTCAGTGGGGCGCCATAGTGACGCAATAGATAGAGCGCATGTTAAACAGCATGCACTTGCATTCCAAGCTGGGAGGGTTATCTCAGAGTCTACCCAAATGCGATATAAACTTCACGCTCTCGCATTCCATTGCGGCGGGGCGCCACAGTGATGCAACGGATAGAGTGCATGTTAAACATCACGCACGTGCATTCCAAGCTGGGAGGGTTATCTCAGAGTCTTCCCAAATACTATATAAACTTCGCACTCTCGCATTCTATTGGGTGCCGCAGTGATGCAATGGATAGAGTGCATGTTAAACACCACACTATTGCATTAGAAGCTTCCAAGCTGGGAGGGTTTATTTTAGAGTCTTCCCAAATTCGATTATCATTGAAGTCCTTCCTACAAATATATTTAAAGTATTATTATTACATAACACCCTCGCATTCAATTTCGACAAGGTGCCGCAGTGACACAACGGATATATGACATGTTCGAGAGGGTTATCTCAGAGTCTTCCCAATTTCCAATTCGACAGAGTGCCGAAATGACGCAACAGATATATGACATGTTATATAGGGTTATCTCAGAGTTTTCCCAATTTCAAAAAACGACAGGGTGCCCCAGTGACGCAATGGATAGATAACATGTTCCAGAGGTTAATCTCAGAATCTTCCCAATAATGTTTCAAAAAAATATTTTCTAAAAATTTTTCCAAAATTATTTTTTTAAAGGTAAAAAAATGTTTTTAACATTACAAAAGTTGAAAAAATGATTTATTATTTCAAAAGTTTAAAAAAAAAATTTTCTCCAACATTTCATGGCAGCCATATTTGTTTATACCACGACCATGGCTCCCTGTGATGAACCCCACTTGCCATGAAATGTTCCGAGGCTATGGGCGGTGTTATTTATCAGGTTTATATAATTATTATTCATACGAATATATTAATAATTGTTTGCAGCATCAATACTATGATGTAATACACACATTTCAGTTTTATATAATTATTCAAATGAAATCATTAAATAATTTTGCAGTATATTCCAAAATAAGATATATTTTTTTATTCTTAGATGTACATTATGAATATTGAAGCATGTTTGAATTTATCAAACACTTAGTGCAGACGCAATACTATTATTTAATACACATTGTCATTGGTCCTGCGGTGGAAGAGTGTCAAGACGCACAGTTTCTTCCAGCGTAAAATAAATTATCCTTTAATAGCACTAAATATTTTTTTCTCAGGTGTACATATAAGAAATTGAAGAATGAACTCTTCACTTGTGTAATATATGCGCTGGTGTATAACTTGTTTCCTTTACAAGATGTTTCCACAGTAAAATAAGTATTTTAAAAAATTGATTCTTTAATAGCACTTAATATTTGTCTTAGGTTAATGTAATGGATATTGAAGCATACTTGTATAATATGTGATGGTTGGTGCATGTGCATAACTTGTACAGTATCTAGGGTTTAATAAATATTCATATGATATTTTTAAATACCTTTGCAGTATATTACACAATGAGATATTTATTTTATCAGGCGTACATAATGTATATTGAAGCATGAACTGACACTAATGCTAGCAGCCACGTGGACAAACGTAATAATCGTCGTAGTCTGGAAGTAATGTCAGGTGTTTAAAAACTGCTCTACTAAGCGCATATAGCCTAACAAACAGATAAACGGCACGTTTCCAAAAATCACCAGCCAAAAGGCAGCCGTTAAAAAATAGGTAGGTCCTCTCAGAGCAGGTAGTCAAGTTATTGGGACGTCGTTCAACAGTCATTTGCCCAAAGGAACTTCTTAAAAAAAACGCATTATCTCCCTGCACTAAAGATGTGAAGTTAACTGCACATCGTTAAAAACTTATTAGGTCCAGCAACGTCAACACGAGCGTTCAAAGCCCCAGATTGCAACACAGCCTATCTTACGCACCCCAAAATTTTTAAACAAAGTATTATACATATAAATAATGCAGATTAACAGATATTCTTAGCAGTATAATGGAGGATGTCACTCAGGTAGGTTTCGTTACCTTTGTCGAAATCACTGCAACAACCAATCTACTTACGCCTAACACAAATACTACTACTAAAACTACTACAAGCAGTGGCTGGACAGCCTTATTGCACTCCTTCAGTGACAATGCAGCAGTCGTGCAGTCAAGTGGTGTTTTAATAAATCCAGGTGTTTAGTTTCGACGTAGCATGTGAGAAACGATCCACAATGCAGCAGCAGTATTTCAGCATGGGACATCATGTAGCAGCGAATGTGATTTGCCTATGTCAAACTTATTCCCGCGCACTCTTGCATTGGAAATGTTTTTTGATAATCTCACAAACTAGCGTAGTGACTCCCTTTTTGGGCAAGGAGGGATTTTACCTAACATGCTGTGCGAGTCTGAGTGTCTAAGGGATATCAACACCTACAACCTAGCACCATTTATCATGGCTGAAGAATGTTTGTATTCATTGCCTTCTTATCATATAAGTTCACACATCGTATAAACATAGCAGGTTCTAAGTTCCGATACACAGTATACCACACACAGGCAATGGAAAAATTATCACAGAATCATTTAAGTCCTATAAGCATAGGTGCTCGTAATTTCCGATCTGTTTAAAATACAGACGACAAATTCGTTATATATATATATATATATATATATATATATATATATATATATATA